>BGPR01007409.1:0-71387 GCA_013235015.1 Araneus ventricosus | reverse complement strand
TCAAATTTATTTTTTAACTTAACCATGTTTTAATGACATTTGTGAGTTGCAATACAATAAAGATTATATGTGTACTTATTTTAAAGGAAATAAGATTAAGGTTTAAATAAAACCTAATTACCATACAGTAGTACAAAATATTAATATAAAAATAGCAATTGAAAACAATAGTATTTTGGAATTTTATATATTTTGCTATAAATCTTATCTCACTCTTATTAACACAAAATACCTAAGCAGATTGAATTTCCTTAGAAACGCCCTCAATAAAATCAACCTGTTTGTGCCACCCACTCAGGTGGGGCGAAGCATCTCTTTGTTGGATATTTCCATAAGGGGGGAGGCTCTTTCTCTAATGCAGGAAGAAACTTCCTTGCTGCCACCACATAGAACCTGTCCTGAATGCCTTTTCGAAAAGAAAGGAATAGGAAGGAAAAAGTCACATGAAAGTTGTCACCCCCCTCCCTCCCCCCTCTGTCACACCCCACGAACTCCCCTCCAAGCGTGACATCATTTATGGACGGCCCCTGAGAAAGCAATGTCTTTTTCCCCACAAGCATTTTTAAAGATACTTTTAAAATAACATGCAGGCGACGATAACAAGGGCCAAAGTACTTTGACTATTCTCTGTAAAATTATATTTTTCCATTCACTAATATGCTTTAGAATGTTGGGAAAGTACTACCAATCTTCAAATGAGAATAAAATTGTTCTTCAATGCCGAAAATGCTAGAAAAATGCAGACATCTATGTGGAATAGGCTTAAAAAATATCGGATAGACACATAAATTAGCCATTATTAAGAAATTTTCAGCTCTAAAAGATATTTTATAAATTTTTTAATGTATTACTTTCTTTAGCGATTTGTAAACAGCTCTAAGAATTGCTAGCACCTTTTTTTTCCTTGCGAAAAGAGTAAGTTTTAGTGAGTCATCAATTATTTGGTTATAGACTCTTTTTTACTTTCTCTTGTATGGGGTTTGTTTGCAAAGAGAAGTCTTGTAATTCTGTCGTGTCTGAACTTGAGATTTTTGACGATTTTCCCTCCACCGTTTTAGGACCCCCCCCCTGAAAAAACATAATTTTAGATTTATATCTGTCTGTCTGTAACCTGATAACTGAAAACTAGTTAGAGTTAGGGGGGATGAAATTTGGGATGTGATCCTGCCACACCTCTGTAGGTTTCACAAATTTGGGACAATATCCGTCTACGGGTCATGTTATCTGTCTGTCCACGTTCAAGGGAACACTATAACTCTAAAACTTGAATAGTTAGCTAAATTTGTAAATACCTTATCAGCTTCATGAATGTAGGCCCGTATACAATTTTTGAGCCAAACGAGTCAAAAGAGTTGACTGTCTGTTTGTCTGTAGTTAACGTATACTTGTAAAATTATATTCCAAAACCTTCGGGTTTAGTAAAATAAAAATTGATACATGACGGTTGGCACATTAATTATAGATCTAAAGCCCAAATTTCTTGGTTCCAATCGGTTAAAAGGCGTTCAAATTGCGTATTCAATTTTTTTAAACTGATTCTCCATGAGTACAAAAAAATTAAGTTAGCAATCTCAGGCACGCGGAAGTCACGTCACTTGGCCCTTGAGCCGGCAAGAGGAAGCAGTGTGCTTTTATCGGTACGTATATCTTTGAATGTTATTCTTCACCTAAATATTTTACAATCACTATAATCTGGCTAAAATGAAAAACCTTCCATAGTCATTGGACTTGGGTTACAGCTAATTGAAGTTCTTTTATCCACGCTGGGGAGGGGAAACAGCACCCTTTTTGGAGAAATATAGCTGAGAAAGTTTAGGGGAGACCACTCCTGCTGGTTGAGTTAATTTACTGCCATTAAACTATTTTGAAAGCCGCTGGTGCTACATCCCAGCAATTTTGGGCTTTCCCGCAGTGGTCTAATGGTAGGTCTCGAAACCTTAGATATCTTTGTTGATATTCTAAGGGTGTGAATGGGGGAGTTTTCTCTTAAGGTGAAGAATTTGCCAAGGCCTATATTCAGAACCACCCTGAATGCCTTTTCGAAAGAAAGGAATAGAAGTGAAAAAAAAATCACATGAATGTTGTTTTAGCCCTGATTTAAAAAAATACCTCAAATATGGTAACTAAAATTGCATCTGCTAATTTTAAAATGCTTTATTTTTTGAACCAAATGTGGATGTCAGAGCAATACGTAAACTGAACGAAGTGTCGAAATATGATCTATAACGTAGTGCTTTGTTTCTGAACTGCAAGTATATGGTTATGTAATATAGCGCGACATGTAACAAGGTGGGGTCAAAAATATTGAAAAAAAGTGTGACATCAATTATGGACGGTCCCTTAATTAATTAATACAAAATGAATTTTGTCAGTTTACTGAAATGTCTGAATGGTAGTCCGTTATTAATTAATTAATACAAAATGAATTTTGTCAGTGTATTGAAATGTTCGAATGGTTCACCGTCTTTGACCAGAATTTGCGATAACGACGACCAACGGAAGTGACAAGAGTCGAAAAGTGTATCGGGTGGTATTGTGCAGTCACTTTCATTGGCTGCTTTCGATTCCTCGAATTTTAGCTTCATGTCCCCCTAAAAAATCCATCAGGAGGGAGATCCGATGAGTGTGGGAGGAAGTGGTCGCCCTAAACAAGTGTTAGCCAAAATTATATCTACATAGGCAATCAATTAATTCACAACGCATATTAATTAGCACATTTATTCCGATAGGAATTAATATATTAATAATTTTTAATCATGAAACAGTTGCTTATGTAACATTCACTTGAAGCTTGTGTACATTGTTTGAACATCCTGTATTTCTGCAATTATAGCTAAGGTTAAGCAGGCCTGCTAGGTAATTCTCATTGTCCTACCACCATTCGAATGCGTAATATTAGCAGCAAGTTGCAGAAAAGTTGAAGCAATGGATGTATATCTTTGCGAATTAATTTGTGCTAAGACCATTAGGTAACTTTTCTACTTCCGATTGGAATGTATTTTACAGTACTGTATTATCGTTCTAGGTCTAGTAAAAGAGTTGATGCGACATCACAAAATACCACTACAGTAGAGTAATTAAAATAATTAATGTATATTATACATAATATATTTTAAAAGAAGTCTGTCTCCTTGTAATCCTCCCACTGGTGGGCACCACGAGTACGTGGATTAGAAGCCACCGGATAAGTAAGCAGGGTCTCGCTTCCCTCGTGGGTAAAATAAGAGTGGGGGCAGATCTAGCCCCCTCCAGTGATAGTACGTACCTCCTCCGGGAGAGGTCGGGCAGTGGCCGGTGATGGCTACTAGGAATCCGGCCTTAGTACTCGAGCTGTCTCAGCGACTGTCATTCAACGTCCCTGGTTAGCCAATAGGCATGACAGGGGTAAATCCGTGTGAGCCTATAAGCCTTGAATACTAAGTAAGGTTTTTCGAAGAAGTTTTTTTAAAAAACATTTTATTATTAAAACTCAGTTTCATTCATTTGTTAAATTTCATTTTCAGCAAGAACCGCCTGCTCTTAGAAACAACAAGGAAGGAAATTGCAAAAGGAGTATCAAACAACCCATGTACTGGTTGTTTCTGTATTTCAGCGTAAAATTAACGTGATTCAGTATTGCTGTTATTGTTTATGGGATACGGTATTATTTCGTGCCTAAACAAAGCTATCGTTAAAGGTGAGAAATAAATGTTTTAAAAGAAATTAAAGATAATTCTGGTCCATGCTATCAAAGTGAATATTTTTCGTTTCCAAGATAAAACTTCAACCAATATCTTCTGACTCTTTCCATTCATCATTTCTTATCAAAAATCGTGAAATTCACGATGTCCCATTCCTGTTATGTATCAATGTCATCTCTCGTAACTTGTCAATGACCTTCTCGGGGAAATGATAAAAATCTTTCAATAAAAATCTGTGTCCTTTCGCTTGAAATGTACGTGAAAAACACGCGCTTTTTATCTCGTTATTAATAACATTTCTGAAGAGTTCCGAAATCTTTCCTAGATGCGCTTTTAATTCTGTGCCATGTCTAATGTATGCAATTTCCATCATTAATTTAAGCTCTTAAAATTCATCATTCACATACGAGTGTCATCTCTCCAAAATATTATCATTCTTACTTATTAATTATTACCTTTCACAGGAGAAGGGGGGATTGAATTAAGTGTTTTGACGTCGTCTCTGCATAATTTATCAACTTGGAATCTCCAAGATGTTTTGAGATAAAAATGCGACGAGAAGTTTTTATTTTTCTGCCTCGTTTCAGTTGGACATTTTTTACATTTGTGACATGGCGTGGGATAGCCTTATGTACATGTGGCTGAAAAGTAGCGAATTTTATCGGAAAAATGGCCATGATTGGATGAAATGTATCGAAGATTTATCGAAATATAATGAAAAATTATGGCGTATATTCTGCACGCTCATAGGTTTACAAAAAGAGATTAGTACGTAAAATAATTTTAACAATGAATTTTAAATAGAAATTACTTTCACTAAGAATAATACAAAAAACTGAAACGTAACATCCCGCCTGCAATACTGGCAATTCATATCGGATTGGACATTAAATTTTTATACTTTAGATTATGATATGAGACCAATGTCGCACATATTGTGCATTAACAGTTCAAAGTAAGTCGTGATTGTGTTTTTTTATTACTTAATATTGAATTAGCTTTGAAAGTCATGCAGTCCATACAGCATCCCATAATTGAGGTTCTGTTGAATTTCTTTATTTGAATTTGAAATCGACGAATAAAGAATGAAATCTTCTTACTAACAATTTCAAAGCAAATATATGCATTTTAAAATTTTAAATGAATTTTAAAGGACATTTTTTCAAATAATTTCGAAGCAGATATCCGTTCAAATTATGCGCACATATTTTACGTACATTTCCCCATAAGTGAAATTGATCAATACGAATATAGTGTATGATTTATGATAAGGAATTAAAATTTTACTTAATTGAATTCACGCGCCAGTAAATTAGTAGCATGTACTTCACGGAAGTTCGCTCTCTAATCAAAAAATATGTTGCACAAATTACAGTCCCTTTTGAATTGGAAACCACAATACGGCGGTGGCTTCAAGAAAGTTTTGTGTCGAACGGATTATCCCGATTGTACGAACTCTGAAGGATATCCTTGGAAAATTCTGTTGCATAGGCTCTATTTTGAATATCGTGTGATTATTTATGCAGGGATGGGGAACCTACAGCCTTCTTGAGTTTCTTATGCGGCCGGTTATTTACAATTTGTATTGAAATATATAATTCCCTGTAATATAATAATAATTACGGAACAATAACCCCCGAGATTCTGCTCACGCTGCCTTTTGCCCAACTGCCGAAATTTAATGAGGCCTTTCAATGCAAAAAGGTTCCTATATCGCAACATACCCGTTTAATCTTCAGGTTTGCACATAGTTTGAAATGAGGGCTTCGTTAGTCTCCCGTTCTCAACCCCAGGGAAAACATGTTGGGCATTCCGGCGAGAGAAGAAAACCAAACAACACCTTCGAAGAACTAAGAATAGACATCAAACGCACACGAGGAAACATCAACAAAGTCATTCTCAAAAATATTATCTTAAACAGGGATTTCAAGAATGTTCAAATTTTTTGAGAAGAAAGGTAATTTTTTTAATCATTTTTTTGTAAAAATGTATTTTGATAATATTTTTTCTGAATGCATTCTGTTCATATAAATAAATATTACAAGAGTGATATGAATAATAGAAATTTTAGCAATATTTTTTCTAGAAATCTCATTTTATTTTTTTACAAAATTTACTTTACATGATGTCGTCTTGTTTTACGATTTATTACTTGACCTTTATTGACCATGACCTACATTTGTAACATTAGTTAACAGATGATTTAATGATTACGGAATCAATTAACGATTAGAAAAAAAATATTCCTATTTTATAATATTTAGTTACTATTTTACCGATAAGTTAAATTTTTACCGATTTTAAAGGAGATATTCATGAGGAAAGGATTTCATTAGTATAACACGCAAGCATTCAGAGAGTAAACTCACAAGCAGGTAATTCTAGGGGAAAAATAATTAAAAATAAAATTTAAAAAAAATATATTCTCCAGTGCCAAGTACGTTACCCTGAGCAGACGGAGGCACATGAGGTCAAATAAAGCATGTAACAAACAAGGAAAATGGATTTTCTCTTAAGAATTCGTTGAAGTGTTAGTTTCCGTTCGCCTGTCCATACGCATAAGATAATTAATTATCTTTATCATTGCAAGAAAAATTTCACGTAGTTGGCTAATAAAAGTCCGGCTTCAGTGATTAATCTTGCGTTAAAAGTGATGAATTGTATTTAAACCGAATCTTTCACAAACGTTGAAGAACCCTGCACTAGACTGTTGCAGCGTAATTGTAATAAATGATTTTTCTGCTTTTTTGCTCATTTCTCGCGTTATTAATATCAGTTGCAGAAAGACATGTTTCCAAAACAAATTAATCTTAATGCCACCAATTTCATATATTCTAAACACTGTGCAACGATATTACACTTTAGTAATGAGAATAATAACATAAATTAGCTTAAAGAAAATAAGTTTTAAAGGGAAAATGATATCAAAGCATTAGAAGATAAATGCTTTTTCATTTTTTAAACGATTTAATTAAATTTCTGCAAAGATTTTAATGAAGGAGTTGGAATTAAAAGAAAAATAGACAAAAAAGATAGAGTAACAGTATAAATATTTTATTTATTTGTCGCGCACTATTACAGAAAGACTATCACAATAATTTGCAGTACCTTTATTCCTTAAATCTTAGCATGGGGAAATGTCAAATAATATAATTAATAATTTCCTAACATTTACTGTAAAGAAATAATTATTACAAAAATCAATAGAATCAAAAAAGTGAAAGTAAGAATAAAATTACAAAATAGCCTTGAAAAAGAAAAATATTTGTTTCAAAAGAGATTATAAAAATGGAAACTCTTTTTATAATTTCTCTCAATATGTGCTTTTTTTAAAACTTCCTTTCTGTCATTTTAACTTGAACTAGAATTGTGTTTATATGTGCATGTCGAAAATATCCATCCCATATTGGATCAATAAAATAGAATTTTCTTCTGTGATTTTAAAATAATGCAGCATTAAAACTGTAAAATTTTTCAAAAGAACCATCAAACATTCCGAATTCAGTAGTTCTATAATCAACATCGCCTTTATCGATTGTTTAAATTATATCAATAAAAAAAGCACATGAAAAGTTCCTAGAAAAGTACCTCGATTCGCAAAAACAGCTCTCTTTAATAATAAAAAACAAATTAAAACATCGCAATTTTAATATATTCCGAAAAACTTTCTTTCAAATAATTTTTCCTGAATATGGGAGAAATCAAAATTGCAAAAGATTCATAAGAAATAATACTAAATGCCGATTCTATATATAATTTCGAAGCAAGAACTTCTGTACTGCTGAAGCTCAATCTTCATCATAAATTTGACAGAACTTATTTTGAGTTATTTGAACTTATTTAAAGTTATCGTGTTAGGCCACTAAAGAAACACCGCAATATAGGAATAGGGGAAAAAATTTGTTAAGTCAAAACGAAAGCCCCCCCCTTAAAAATGAAGGTCAGATTAATCCAAAGATTTTGGAATGAAATCTTTGAATGAAGACAAAGCTCTAGATTTACATGACGCGTACGATAATCACAATTTGATGAGTTAATTTATCTTATGTCTTGCACCCATAGCAAGGCCTCAAGAACAAAATCCCATAATTGGCTATTTGTGGTAATTATCTTAAAATTATCTATTGGTAACAAAGAAGACCAGTTTGCTCCTGCGCTGTTAACTACAACCAGGTCCCGGAACTAAGAAAATAAGTTATTTAGTTATGATGCACGACAGCAGCAGATTAATGAGTAATTATGAATTAAAAAGACAGCGGAAGCCGCCTTTTTTAAAATGATCTTTTCTAATGTTAAAGGAAGACCTTGAACTGGAAATAATTAATTATATGGTAAAAAAATCTCACATTTTGTAATGTGTAGCATCAAATCGGTAATTTTCATACAAACTTAGAACCTTAAAGTAATATAAGCTATTTGTATGAAATTTCAATTCATAGTTTAAGACCATAATAGGTTTTTAAAAATGATAAGTTTGCTTATAATGATTTCATTATTATAATAAACATGGAACACGCCATTAAATTTCAAACATGAATATTCTTGGCATATTTGTCAGTATTCTAGTTAATGGCGACTTTTTAAATATATATAGTAACTAGCAATACGCGCACGGCATTGCCCGTGCTATCTTGACTTCAACAAAATGAAAAAAAGAAATAAAAAATAAAATAAAATAAAATAAAATAAAAAAAAAACAAAAGATACGCATTATTTGAATTTAGGAAAACAATACCGAGTACGTTAATCCAAAACAATATTAATAAATGCGACAAACCAGCATGCGGAATATGTGTGACAAAGAAACATTTTAAGACACTGCCGAAAATAATTATCGAATTCATTCAGTTAATGTATCTTGTCCGAGAAGAAAGCGATAGTATGTGACGTCACCTGCCGCGACGAAGGTCACGCACCAGCCAATGAGATTGTAACAATGCATGATGGGAAAATTAACTCTTTCCGGAGAATGTCTCGCTGAGAAAGCTGGCTTGCAA
This sequence comes from Araneus ventricosus, assembly GCA_013235015.1. NCBI lineage: Eukaryota > Metazoa > Arthropoda > Arachnida > Araneae > Araneidae > Araneus > Araneus ventricosus. The sequence continues at coordinate 62,710 of BGPR01007409.1, read as the reverse complement.
AAAAACTGTTTGAACTGATCAAGGAACAATTAATTTAAAAAAACGGAGAAAGGTATTTTAACAGTTCTTGTTTTAAATCCGACAGAAACGTTCCAGTTATAAGCTGAAAAAAAAATGAAAATTATAGAGTTAGAATGTCAGTTTTAAAAATTCAAAACAAACTTCATTAGAACATTGTTTGTTCTATTCGATGGTGCACTGATTATTTTTCAAAGATCATTAGAAAAGATATTACAGCCATAAATGTGCCAAAAATGACCCAAAACAACACAAAACATTAAATAAAAAATTTTCTAGATTAGATTTTAAAATTCTGGCTTCGAGGTGCATTGAGTCACTATTACGACTACCTGTGTTCCAAATTTCATGGCTGTAAGTACTATAGATTCGTCTGGACATCGCACACACACACACGCAAACATTGCCTTTTATAAGTATAGATCAAGATTTAATATCAATAGATACAGTATGCCATCTGACTTAGTAATTTCATATTTGCAACCACTGCAAGATTACCTCAATTTCAAACTTGAAATTATATTATTTTGAAAGTAATAAACCAAGGATAAGTGTTGATTAAATAAAAATAACAGTAAATCCAGAAGGATTTTAGATTCAGTTGAAGGTAAATCCCCCCATAAGGATTTTTTAAAAATTAAAATCCTTCTAGATATTGATAATTGTTCCAACCTTAAATTTGCTTTGGTTAAAAGTTTTCGAATTAAAAAAATTGCAACAGAACAATCTATATATTAAGAGAGTTTAATCTTATATTTATAGTACAAAATATTTTCAATGAAAAGCAACAACTTATTTTTTAAAAATGGGCTCACTCTTTCGTTTATTTCATGGATATTTATAACATACATACATCACTGTCGATGCACTGAAAGGTAGCATTAATTTCCGATTTCCATGAAAGTTGAGTCGACTCCAAGACGTCCTAGCGACGAGACAAATGTGACTTTGTAATGCACTTCCTGCAAGATGAGCAATGAATTTCCAAATTCCATTTCCGCGGCGCATTCACATTTATAGCATCAGGGCCGGCCGGAGGGCGGTGAGAACGCACTAGGCCCCGCGTTTTGTAAAGGTCCCGGCAGCTGACTGATTTTGCAATTTAAAAATGCCTTCTGTTTTTTTTTTATTTTAATCCGAATATACATACATTTGATTAAAATCTTGCGATATTTGTACATTTCACGTCGACCAATTAAAGGCAAGGTTGGGGCTTTGAATCTCACTACAGAGCCAAAACAGAGTAAGAAAAGAAAAACAATGTGTTTCATTATGCTTGCGTTGTAAGGGATGATTAGTACATCGTACGTTTGGTGTGGCAATAAATAAAATATTCGTATTTAAAAGGAAGACAAATATTTAATATAATATATTACTGAAAATTATTAAATAATATATTTCATTGTTGTTTGTTGTAATCATACTTCTAAAAATTGATCTTAATTTTTTAATATTATTTTCGGATAATTTCGGAATATGACTAGGGACAGAGATGCCGGAAGAAAATGAATGTATGGATCTTATAAATTTAAGAAAAACACATAAAAAGAAAGAAAATTCTGAAAACGGGAGTAACTCCCTTGCAAAATTTTTAAAAACCGAAAATGTCCAACAAACTGACGAAACATATAATTAACAGTTATTGAAAAATTAAAATCGCGAAAATCAAACTACGCCGTATGACATCCGCGAAAACAATCTTAATCATCAAAAAGACAACTTTCAAGTATTAATGAAGAGGAAGGCCATTATAAGAAAATCGAAAAAGGAAACATAATATGTAGCAGAAGGAAACCTATAGATGAAGGATTTTTTGTCAGCGTCGAATAACGAACAAGATGAATTAGTCAAAGGATCGCAGCTTCAACAAGATCAACAAAGAGTTGAAAACGAAATGTCGATATCAGTGATCCTAGATGAAATTATAACTGATAAATTTAGAACGCTTATGATGCAAAATGGTGTGACATAATGTAGTGTTTTCCGATTGATAAAAATAGCAGAATTTTTTCTAAAATTATTTAAGAAAATTAAAGAATGAGGAACATCAAGAACAAAGATGGGATGGTTACTCTCCTGTGCCACTCTCAAATACTACTTCTTTGCGTTTAACTTGACTTAATGATTGAGTTTCATTCCTGTTCCTGATTACAAGGTCATGAAAGATAATTTACAAGATATATATAAATTGTTGCAATTTAAAAAGAATTTCAAACTGGGAAACACGAGAACATGAAAAATAACTAAAACCGAAACATACTGTGTACAGTGTGTTTATGAACGAATACAGGCTTCAGTTTTAAATTTATCAGATAATAATTTGGCATTGAAGGGAAGTAGCGATGCTTTATATAAACCACACAACGGTAATTTCTTAGATCTCATAGAATTACTTATTCATCCAATTATGAAGCAATATTTGGATCGTTGTGTGAAATCAGCATCACGTTCCTATTTATCTCATAGAATACAAGATGCACTGATTTCTGCTTTGGATAAAAAAGTTAGAAAGTAAATAATATATTTAAATAAAAAATCTAAATATTTCACAATTTTATTAGATTGCACTCCAGAGCCATTAAGAACAATTTTCTGTTATTTTAAGACATGTTAATGTGGTTGACTCTGAAAGTGATGTGAGTATATAAGAACGATTTATTTGTTTTTAAGGAGAGGAAAAGGGTTATCAGTCAAAATTGAAAGCCTACCAGAAAAGGAGGAATTATATTTGTGGAACTGAATAGGACATTGGTACTGCAACTAGGATCACCATTCCACCAGATTTCACCTCACGCCCGCATCCTCAAAATGTCTAGAGGGAATGCGGGGAGAGAAAAATTTCGTTGTAATACAGAGCGTTTCCACAAAAGCCAACTTCATTTCGTAAATGAAAGAAAATTCATTGTTTACATCCATTGTTAAAGAAAAAGTGGATCTGCACCAATCCAAACTGAAAATTAAGAGTTTTGGCAGTTTTGTTTTAATTCTGTTTTTGAATACTATAATTTTGAATTACCAAACATTACTAAAAATTGTACATTCTTTGCATTCTGATGTCTTAAATTTTTTTTCACTTCCACAAACTTTGTGATAGTGTTATGAAAGGAAGTTGTTGGCAGGCTGCTTTTAGAATTTAATAACTATACTTTTTCCCTCCCGACGTGTCTAGATTTCAACCAAATAAATTATGGTATTTCTAACTATAACGGATCTGCTATGAGAGATTTTACATAAACGTTTGCAAATGCCCTTATCTTGCAAAGAATTCCAAACCACACTATACTCTGCAGAAGTCTTAATTTTAATTTTGTTCTTAGAGACATTTTAAAACCTTCTTTTCTGTATATTAATTTTTTGTGACATATGAAAGCACATATAATATTTTTGCAAGTTCTGTAATGTGCTGGGGGATATATTAAAAAAGCCTCTCGTATATCCTACTCCAAAACCACTGTCAGAAACGACGTCACTTCAAAAGTGTGAAATCAGTAGGATCACATTCAAGTATCACAATTTTCTGTAGCTTCGAATTTTCCTTATGAATATATTATTAGCATGGAGAAGAAGTCATGAATCCAATTAATCGGAAATAAACTTTATTTGAATTTTTATTAACTTGAGTTACATGGTATAACATACTAAATGAAATAAATATTGAGAGCCAGATATTTCAAAATTCTAATAAAGATATCCGTACACAAATTCCCATTTAAAAGTCCTTTTAATTTTTTTTTTGAAAAGTATCGTGGATCAGGATTCATATATTCTTTTAATAACTGCAAAAGAAATAGTGGAAGAGTTAGTTAAAAGTAACACCTGAATTAAAAATAAAAGAACTTGCTGAGAAAAAAAAATGAACAGTTTTTACTTTAAGGAATTGATCAGCTATTTCATCTGTCAAAGAATATGTCCAAATTCAATATTTTCTAGTCATAATCTATAGTGACATTTTTTTTCCTTTTAAGAAGAGATTGGAAAGTTATCACGAATATGGGACATAAAAGGAATTTTTATGTAATTGGGATGATATTCACTAACTATTTGAAAACGTAGAGACTTAAATTCGACTTTGCAATACAAAATTAATTGTATTGATTTATTTAATGAAATTAAAATTTGTCTTTAAGTTTTGCATAACAGCGTCACATTATTATAATATTTATTTGTAAATTAATTTATCTGAACTGCATTCAAATTGTGTGACTGTTCTGAAAAATATATTGACCTTATCAATGACCGCCGTATCTGCAAAAAAAAATCTTTCTTATGATTCAAAATAATAATTTTTTTTATTATTTTGAATTATATTTATAAATTAACATTTTAATCACTCTCGAAATCGTTCATAAGTCACATAATTTAATTATTTATCATTTTCATGTATTCCTTAAGTCCTCAATATGCCAATTTGTGTGGTGTAAAGAATAGCAAAATGCAGTAAATTATTTTGTTTTACGAAATTAGTTTGAAGGCCCCGCAAATCAACTTTGCACCAGGCCCCGCTTTTGTTCGGGCCGGCCCTGTATAGCATACTAGGAGTACGCACACGGCGTTGCCCGTGGAATCAGGACTTCAACAAAATGAAAATGAAAAAATTCCCACACTGACACGAAAAAGTTTTGAAAACAAAATCAAAACAAAAGATACAAATTATAGATTTTCCCGCTTATTTTTCTTCGCGATAATGACATTTCAACTGTAGAAAACAGTACAGAGTACCAATAACTTTCAAGTCACATTATGCACATAAATAACGCCTTGAAGTCATATTTCTTTTTTTCTAGACTTATGTAACTAAACATATCAGCCATACGTTCGACTATCAAACAGTATAAAAACAAACAAATTAAAAGAATGATCTGTCGATGCGAGGCAAAGGGGTTATAACGTCACGTGGTTTCGACGAAATGCATGTTGGGAGAATGTGTCACGCGACCTTTATTACGAATAATCGTGAAGGGAATTTTAAAACGAAATTTTTTTAACACTTCAGGAAAAAAATAATTAAAATTCAACAAACTGTTCAATTTTAACCATTCTTGTTTAAAATCCACGGAGAAACGTTATGTTTATTACTTCAACAAATTTCAAATTGGTGACAAAATTAGAACGGCGGATGCAAGAAATTGAAGTTCCAAATTAAGTTTCTTAGGGTTAACCGACTCTTCTTTAAAAATTTCTCAAAATTCAGTAAATTACGTTAGAAATTCAAAATTAACTTTATTAGAACGGAAATCGTTTGCTCTTTCCGATGGTGTATCTATTTTTTCGTACAATTATCGGAAGTCATACTATTGAGACTTCAATAAAATGGAAAAAAAACACCCACAATGACATCAAAAAGTTCTGAAAACAAAACAAAAGATACACATTATTGATTTTCCAGCTTATAATTCTTCGCGATAACGACATTTCAACTGTAGAAAAACAGTACAGAGTACGTTAATCCGAAACAATATAAAAAATTGCAACGTGAAAATGATTATTATACAGCAAATAAAATATGCGAGGCATAAACACGTTAAGACGCTGCCGAAAATATTAATCGAAGTCATTCAGTTGAAGGTTATGACGTATCCTGCACTCTGCACCGTCAGCCAAAGAAATTGCAACGATGCATGTTGGGGAGGCTCTGGAAGAACTTCTGCGGGAGAATGCTCGCTAGAGAAAAATATCTTTCAACTGACCAGAAAAAAACTAATTAAAAAAAAACGGTAAAAGCTATTTTAACCGTTGTTGTTTGAAATCCGATAGAACTGTTCCTATAAGCTGATAAAAATTGAAAATAATAGTGTTATTTGAACCTCGGATGCAGCAAATTTAAAGACAAAAATAAAATTTCTATGGCAAAATTGACTATTTTTTAAAAAATTCTCAAAATGCAGTAAATTACGTTTGAGGCTCAAAACAAACTTCATTAGAACAAAAATTGTTTGTTCTATCCCATGGTGCATTGATTGTTTTTCAACGATCATTAGAAAAGATACTACAGCCGTAAACGTGCCAAAAATGACCCAAAACAACACAAAACATTAAATAAAAACTAACTTAAATTTTCTAACTTAAATTTTAAAATTCCGGCTTCAAGGTGCATTGAGTCACCAAACCGACTACCTGTATGCCAAATTTCATGGTTGTAAGTGCGATAGATTCGTCTGGACATCACTCTCACACATACAAACATTGCCTTTTATAAGTATATATGTATATATGGCACTAAATTGACACTGTTGTAAAAATTGCAATTACTTTGAAAATGATTTTCAACATTACAACTGATTTCCCATTTGGTCATCATGTTTGAATATACAATCGAAACATTTTCGGTTCTGGAATAATGTTGTAAGTTCTTTTTGAATTCCCAGTAAGAAAAACACATTAAAATGTCCCCATCCTTCATACTGAACAAGGTCCTGTCTAATCGTAGTCCAGTAACTAATTTCTAAACCGTTAGAGATAGGTCTACACTTACAGATAGTACGGAGCACCTCCCCGACCTCCTGCACGAAGCACACCGTGTGGTTTGAGTGGAAGGTCCAAAAAATCTACTTCTCCAGCGACCCCACAGACCACTCTAAACAGTCGGGCAGAAACGCCAGGGAGTCCTGACCCACATCGAACGAATAACAACTCAAGGTGTGCTATGTCAAAACAGTCACCAGAACTCGAACTCCAGAGACCCTCCGAGTGTAGCAGAGTTGATATACCACACAATAGAGGGAAAAGCCCCCAGCCCGATTTTTTTTTTTTTTTTTTAAGAATTTACATTTAACAGATACTGTTTGACAATTCTTTTCACCCAAGTACTGTTGGACAATTTTTTTTTTTTTTTTTTTAACCAGGCTGGCGGAAAGAAACACATAAATACAGATTTACAAGAAAACAAAAAATTCCCCTTTCAAACGGAGATTACCAAGTTAGAAAATATGTACAATGAAGCACTTTCCTCAATATTGAGGGATAATAATTTCCAGGTGCTCAATGATTTGGAAAAATGCTCTAAATTACGCAAAGAATTAAATTTTATGTTTTTTGAATTAATAAATATGCTTCCCAAAAATTCAGGAAGACTAAATATTTATGCAGTGCCCCTTAGTCATATTTAGTAAAATATTCATGAGACACTAACATTTTAAACAAAAAATTTCCACTCTTCTACAACTAAAACTGGCAGAGTTATGAATCTCTGAATATTACTTTAGACCATTTCAATGGCCGCAGTGAGAAAGATACGCCAATAAACAGGCAGCGCTTGTTCGATGCGACCGTCGATTGTCTACTAATAGTGAAATTTGAAGATTCATAAGTCGGTCAGTTTTGGTCTCAGAAGAGAGGAACATTTTTTGTTTAAAATATTCATGTCTCAAGAATGTTTTACTTAATTCATTAATAATTTACTAAAATTAATGACATTAATAGTTTGCTGAAGTTAATCGCATTAATATTTTACTCAAATGGCAGGACCAGGGAACTGTGTAAAAATTCAGACATCGTACTTTTTTCAGACGTATACTTATTTACTCAAACAATAAAAAATATAATTTTCTACCCCATTTAGAGCATTTTCCGGTAGAAAGTACATGTCTATCTTGAGCTGTTTATAAATTCGCTATTGGGCCACGATTAGAGAGGATATCCCGTATATAAATTTTATACTTTGAAAATATCTCTAAAACAGATTTTTATTTCGATAATAGAAAGATGCATATACCTAACTTATCAAAATGACAAGGACTTATGCACTCAAAATTGAAGCTTATTCAAGACGACGCTTTCTTGTAATAGTGCACTCCCTTCTATGCTACCAGTTTTACCCTACCCAGCATTATCTTTTTCAGAATCAGTAAACAACGTCCCAAGTTGTTACGGTCCCAATTAAGGAATTCTTTTTTTATCTAACCTTGCTTTCCCCATGAACCGTTACGAATTCTCTATCTTTACTTGCAGCAGGTCAATCGGCATGTATACTTGATTACGCGTATCATGGTCAAACGTCAAACGCTGTGCTTTACAACTCGCCCTGTTCTGCTAACAAGCTTTTCACAATCCGCTTATCATACGACCGCATCTCAACATTTGTTTACACTGCATGAAGAAAGATTGCCAGGGTTTTGATATCGATTCAAACGCCGTTCTCTATCGATGGAGTGCATCCTACAACCACACACAAATCTCACCATAATTTAACGGCAGTCTTTGCAATTATCCTAATCTGATAAGCACTGCCAGCTCTTATCGACAGATAGAGACGTAGTATTTCATCTGATAATGACGTAATTAGAAAATTGAAGATTATTTGGTCATTGGTTTCCGTTTATAGGAGAGGCAGGAGTTTGTCACTTCAGGTTAAACAAACAACTTGGATTGTTTGCTCGTTTATTGGCCGATGGTAGCAGCGATTTGAACAGTGAAAGCGGACATCTGCGGTGATGGTTTAACAGAAAAAGGAAGTAGCGATGATTTGTAGTACAAAAATGACACGCTGATGATTTGCAGTGCTCTGTTATTTTGTGATCTGTAAGATAAATGAAGTGTTGGTTTTTGACGTTTATATACGGAATTGTGATTTATACAAGAATAAATGTTTGTGAAATTGAGCCATCAGCGTAATAAATCGTGAGAAAATGCAAAAAAGCATTGGAAAATAAAGAGAATAACGTCGAAATTATATTTTTGGAGTAAATTTTGAAAAGCCGCCAAAAACATTTTTTTTTACTAAATTTGACTTTATGATGAGCGGTCTGATGAGAAACAAGCTACTTTGAACGAGACTGCTAGCGAATTATAAAGTCTATGTAGCAACTATGTAATGTCTATGAAATAGAGAAATTAACGTCACAGAAACAGATCTTTATAGTTTTCGTAAAAATATCATACATAGAATACAGTTCTTATAATGATGAAATAAAACACAAAAGCGTATATATAAATGAAATCATAAATGAATAAAATCTGCTATGTTATAGAAATGAAATAAAAATTTGTTAAATAAGTTAGGATTCATTTCTAATCCTTTCTCAGTAAAAACTTACTGTGTTTAAAAAAATCATTATTCTGCTCGATTAATAAAATAAGATCTTGGTTGTAAACGTTGGTGTATTTAAAAGATTCGTTGTATGCGTTACGGATTTTCCTGGCATGTCGGGCAATAAAACTTAATTACTCTTTAACCTAATGATAAGCAAAAAATTCCAAAGAAAAGATACTCGAAGGAAGAAGGTTGTATATTGTAAGAATATTCATAGCGATATTTTATTTTCTTAACAATAAATATTTCCATTCAGTATTTTAAAATACAGTACCTTAAGTTTTTCGAAAAAACTTTAAACACATTTTTTTCTTCTTCTTTTAAGCATATATGAGGCATCAAATAATTCCCAGAGTTCTTTTAATCTAATTTAAGAAAAGAATTTTCTTAAAAGAAACTACTAATAAGCATAACACTGATCACTACTATTAAAAATGACAGAAATTTGTAATGATAATGGATATTAACAATAGGTAGAGCTTTTAAAAATCTATTTATTTATTGACATACAGCTAGAAAAAAAATATTGGTCACAAATGATCAATGAACGTGATGTATAATTTTTAGATTGATTAAATATTTTTGGAAGCAAAAGTTTTATTAGCTAATTAAAGTTTATCAACTGAAAATATTAAAAGTAAAGACCAATCATTGCTCAGAATTAGTTTTAAAAGGGTTGAACGTTGGCTTGTAATGGTCAATAGATCACTTTTCACAGCAGAATACAGCAACCCGCCATATAATAAATTTCACAATAAAAGAATAAATGGTTATTCATTCATAAATCTGAAAAGATGAAGGTCACTAAAATTTCCTCGTCTTCTCCAGTGCAGTTTTTGGAACATTTAAAACAACTTCATTTCGTATACATGGGAAGAGACAAAGATGTTTATCACTGATGTTAAACAGAATAGACGTAACAAAAAGTCCAGCATGATGCTAAGAATATTGTGAATTATACAAATAAATATCTATTAAGCTTCAAAAGTATCATTTCAAACGTATGCTTTAGTTATAAAATAGTTCTAGTAAAATATATGTTGTCGGTGAAAGGAAATATTCCATTTTTGTCAATGATACTGCTTCTTAATGTTAAATCTAATGTTTTTGCAGAAACTTAGTCATAACTAATGAAAACAAAATGCTTCTTTTACCTAATTGTTGTCTTTTGCAATCCAAATCCAAAGTAAAAACTATACATCACATTTGCAAATCCCTTGGAGCTAATTTTTTCCCCTACCTTCAGTAACAAATGTTGCGCAGAACAATGCCAAGTTTCTATGTTTTCTGTACCTACAAACATGATTGATGACATCGTGGTAGCGCCTTTTTTTTTTTTTTTGCAAACATCTAGTCGATCCTGATAAATAGCAGTGATGCTTTGTTTGTCAGATTGCCAACCTTACCTTTTATTTTCGGCGTGACGAATCTGGCTTGACCAGGAAGATGTTTCTCATGTATCTTGTCACTGACAAATGGGATTTCAAAACAGAATTTCCAGTGACGAGTAACAAGTTCAACGAAGGGAACTGATAGCTACGAGATGTGTTTTGGCAGTTGGGAATAACAACTTTTTTTGTGGTGTGTGGTTGCTGACATTTGCAACACTTTCTTGCCTGTCGTGATGTTAAATAAATAATCCCTAGATAATTTGTTTTAAATTCTGGTTAATTGCAATGGTGATTGCTTGCCTGAAGCTAGGATATATATATATATATATATACACATACATACATACATTCGTTACGGAGTAATATCTTGTGCCTGATGTAATTTAAATGGAGCTTAGAAAAATCAAAAGACTTCATTGTTATTATAATTATTTTTTATTGGAAGGTTGAATATTTCTTTAATGCCACGAAATGAAATATAATTACAACTAAAGAATCTTTTCTACTTAATATTTGAAAATGCTAAAAGAAATTTAAATGCCTTTCGCTGAATTTTAAATAATTATACAATTTCTACAAGTAAGCTGCTAAAATTTGATCTGTTAATTCTGCCGAATTTTTGGATTAGGGATTTTTTCTGTTGTAGAGATACTCAATTGACTTATAGAAACTTTCATCTGATAGTTATGCCGCTGTTACCTGAAAGGCCGGTATTAACAGAATGTAAAAATGAGAGTTACCTTTAAGAATTAGTATAAACTTTTTTGTTTGTCAGCGAGCCTATCTTGTACATAACAGATACAAATTAAAATAAATTCAAAACTTACATTACAATTAAATTTAAGTAACAATAACTTAGATTTTTTTAAAATTAATGTAAAAACTTTCATTTGAACCTTAATAATCTCTACTAATAAGAGAGAATGTGTGTGTGTGTTGGCGCTCTACAGAGCAGACCGCTGGACCTAGAGCTACGAAATTTCGCACAAACATACCTTGGAGGGTAGGAATGTGCATCTCGGAGCCGCTTTTTCGAAATTTTAATTATAATTTCAATTAATTAAAAGTTAAGCGAAATGTACTTCCCTTAATAACTTTTGAAAATATTGCAGAATAAAAATCATTTCTAAAACAATTTAAAGATGCCAAAAAATTAATTTTTCAATGATGTTAATTAAGTTGCTGTACAATTTTTTGAAAAATTTAAAAAATATTTTTAGGCACAATTTACAGCAGTACTTTTCGTTGTTGCAATGAGAGTCAAACAGTTTTCATTGTTTAAACAAATATTTTATTGCGCGTTTATCGTCTATTTTTGAAAGCTAAGGAATTCACTTTCTTTTTTATTTCATCAATTTTTCTCTGAAATCTGTAAGCAAAGTACCTTAAGGTAGTTAGTATATTAGGAAATACATCCAGTACGCTGGAATATCTTTTAATTCTTTTCATCAGTATGTTTTAATCGATTTAACATGCTGCTGGACGTAAAATGTGCCGAGCCATTTTAATATTGAATTAAAATGGGTCTTTTGCATGAGGGTTAAGAAAGTGAAGTTGGCACCGACAGGACGCAATTAGATGTTACATGGCTTGGACAATTACTTGACTCCATTAGGGACGTGCACGTAGACAATGAAAAAAACCGGCCACTAAAAGAGCATAGATAAAATGTCTATCACAACTTAAAATTTAAAATTGTAGCGGTTACAATTCACTGTCTTCTCCTTTCTATGGTAGGTGGCGCTACTGGAGCCATCTTTTTCCCATGATACCTCTCTGTCATTCTAGTCTGTATACTTGTCTTGTGTTGTTGTCTGTTTTCGTTGTGTTTTTTTAATGTACTGTGCCTTGGAACTTAGCCATCTAATAAAAATGGTTCCTGAAATTTAATTGATTCTTAAACAGCGGCATTCCACGTAAACATGAGTCTCGTCCCTCTACAAAATGATTTTTTTAAGGGAATCATGAATATCACATTATGCATAAGAGATTCAATTGAAATTACATTCTTGGCGAATAAGCTGGTCACCGAAGGCGACTAGTAATATAATAAAAAGAAAACTTTTTCATACATTAGTATTTTTTATAATAATCTTACTAGTTTCTAATTTTGATTAATTACTCAAAAATCAAACGAGTTTCATTAAATTTTAATGAAGTACTTACTTTCAACACCAAATATGAACTAAAATATTTTCTAGTTAAACATTTGCGATTCGTACATTTTCTTTTCTAATGTATAATCTTTTTAAAAAGGTTAATTTATGAAATTAAATTTTTAAATACTTTATGTTTTGTTTTACTTTAAACAATTAGCATTTACTTGAAAATTATCTATTCTTATTCTTGATAAATAGTGTAAAGAATAATAAAATCTCATTAACTAAACAAAAAAAATCACCAAACGGCAATACAAACAGTTTCTATTGCACTATTAATATTCTTAAATTCACAACGACAAGAAGCAAATAAATATTGACAATTAGTATAAAATGTATCAAGATAAGCTTCACTACAAGCGTTCACCTTACTTTTCTTTTGATAACTAAGCATTTTATATTGTATTTTTCGATAACACAGAAGAAATATAAAAGCCACGTATTTTTCTGAAAAATATAGGTTATTGTTTTCATCCGGTTTAAAGTAATATGGTATGAAAATTACTGTAATCAGACCCTGATAACACGCTTCCTTCCTTTTACCATACCGAAAGGATCAAGAAATCATATATCATTGGAAGGTTAATAAACTGTACATCTATTAATAAGAAAACTCGTTCGCTGGAATTTAGTTTCCTCAAAATCTATTAAGTTACAGGTAATCAGTTAAACCTTCGAAATTACACTCATGAAAGAAAAGTGCGACTCGATACCAGATTATGGTCAATTTATTCCGAGAAATTCTAGTTTACTCTCAACACCAGTCATTTTTAGAAGATATTATGTAGGCTCGAATTAGGGAAACCATCTCTATACGAAGGTGTGGAGATATAAAACAATTACGGCGAGTGACACTAGTGATTTTCATGCTCTAATGAATTGATAATCGGACGCATTAACAAGGATTTTATTACTTTCAGCCCGTTCCTAAAACAAAGGGGTTTGTTTGTATCACAAAATGTTGAACTCGAAGAAGACGCCATTTTTTTTATCAGATGAAGCGCGCAGAAAAAACAAATCAATTCAATAAGATGTTTTAAAATGTCGAGACCGTCGCTATGTCTGAAGAATATGTTTTTGAAAGTAGCATTTGCAACTCACTGACATTTATTATGAAATATTGTGATTTCAACAGAAATTACAAAAGTCATTTGTACATAAAAAAGACTTTTTAAAAAAAGGAAATAGCTTAATTTAGAGTCTGAAAAATTAGAACAACGAATAAGTAAAAAAAAAAAAACTAAAGTCAGCTGTTATTTTTCAACAAAATGATTATGATGTGCTCCTTTTTCTTTAAAACAGAAATATTGAAATTGAAAGCACAAATCCTATAAGATAAAAAAAAATCAATGAAAAAGTGTATAATAGATTTTATTAGAATTAGATGCGCGCACTAATCCATATGTATCAGGAAACAGGTTTTAATTTCCATCTAACACGGAAGCTGAAAGAATACAGATGATTAAATTAGACAGCATTTGTGCAAATGATAAAAATCGACCGAAGGTGAAATATTCCCATTATGAATCAAATTTGTATAAGAGCAATTTCTTGGCAACAATACACTGAAAAGGTTAAATTATATTTGAGTAACGGAATATTCTTGTGCATGAAACAACATATATGACTATTCCCATTAAACCCGACATTTTTTTAACATTTTGAAACATATTAATTAAATTATGTTTAAAGTAATACTAACTAATAAAAGTGATATTAATTGAGTTTAAAAGTTATGAATGAATTATTAATAAAAAATAGTTCACTAAGCTGATAATGAAATATTCAGTAATAAATGATGGGACTTTTCTTTTTGATAAGTGATGTTCAAAATTATGTGAGGGTATGTCAAAAAAAATAACATGACGGTGCTAAAAAATTTTCTAGCTTTGTGACCAAAGATGAAAGACAAGTCAACTCGGAATCCAAAAACCCCGAACGAAAATGAAACGTTTTGTTGTCAACACTGAATGGATACCCATTAAATAATGGGTTATCCATCCGAATCTTGGGATTGGCCTTAATTCTATTATATAAAGGAAAAAAATCCATTGCTTTTTCAATTACGTCATTTTTTATTATATTTGCCAGCATAGCCTCAAGACAAATGACTAGTTCTGGGCGTATGACAACGGTTCTGATGTTACGCTTGTGCGCTTACAATAAAATAACAGAGAATTTCTTTCTTCAGATTACAGGTTTACATGGGTAAGCATTACAAAGCGAAGTATAAAATTATTATTTTTTTTTACCCTGCTCCGTCATTTTTTTAATTTTTTTGTTTCAGTTCTGCACTTTTGTCGGAGTTCCTGAAATGGGGCATGCAGGATAAAACAACTGATTAATTTCGAAAACAATGAAGTTATGATGCGCTTACATAAATATTTAATAACAATAATTTTCTTCTCGGATAATATAACTGGCAATGGGCGCCAAGTTAAATAACAAAACAAATAAGTAAATGAATAATGTTCAAACATAAGCATTTTTTTACTAGGTTATTTTTTATGTTTCGATTTTGATGAGAAGTTACATCTATTTGATTTTTATTTAAATAGTTAATCTAATAATAGCAATTAACTAAATTAAATAATATATTTAATTTTAAGTGAATATTCTAAAAGCGTTATTTTGATATTTATTTCAAAATCCGACATCTATTTTAATAGGCAGTTTGATAAAACATAAGAAAGGATAAAAAACAAACTTCTGATCTTGTTACAAATAATTTTACTGAAGTTTGAACTGAACAATTTTACTAAACTAAAGTTGAAGTCAACTTTGTAATATTTGGAAGACAAGTTTTCATTTTAGTTTTAATATGGAAAAGTTCTCCTTTCAATGATATTTTTTGAATTTATTAAAATATTTTAATGTTGCTCCTATATGATTACTTTTTCTTTAAGAGTGACATGTCATGCTTGTTTTAACAGAAGTATCTGCTCTTCGTTTGGATTCAATAATTATTTTTTTCTCTTCTTCTTTTCTTATGTGTTTCCAGTCACATCTTGAAGATTTTCGCGCTCATGCGAGGGCTGAGACCTACAGAGTGCGGATCGCTGTTTCACAAAGAAGTTTTAAGAAAATATTTGACCAACGTTTAAATATAACTTATTATATATAATCAAACAGAAACAAAGTAAACAAGACATATCAAGAAGCAAATCCTATACTAAAAAGTCCTAATTTGAACAATACAACCAAAATTAAAACAAAATCTAAAGAATTGAAAACTATAGATACCATGAACAAAAAATTAAGTTTAAACATTTATATGTCAACATGTAAAAAACTCTGTTGTTATTAAAAGTATTGAAAAAGGCAATCCAAGTATATGGAGTTTTCAACAATTAATATAGCAGCTTGGCTGTGGACAAGCTTTAGCCAGGTTAAATTAATTTTGCTGTACAAACCATCCGTGTTATTAAAATTGATGAAAAAACGAACAGGGTAATTTACCCTAAAATGAAAGAATTTAGAAAGAAAAATCATACACTAACCCTAACAATAAAACATAACTATATAGAAAGGACTAAAATTCAAGATATGTAATACAACAATATGTTGCACTAAAAACAGTAAATATATCATTCAATAAAATACCCATACTTTTCATTAAACATTAAATAATCAGTGTCTCTACTTATCCTTACCAGAATTCAACAATTTTAGTAAAAACCGCCACTTAGCTTGAAATCACAAATTGCCAAAACTAGATTTCTAACTATGAAACATCAAAATTGACCAAATAATATGATTAATTTTTGATATTAAGAATTAGTAAGATACCTATAATGAAAATCTCAAAACCATTTAAAAAATGTAATACAATTATTTATCTAGATATTATTTGAAAATAGGAAAAAATGTCTATTAAAAAGGAAAATTTCAATTGAAAGATCCTGGCGCCATCTATGTAATAAATCTGAAACCAATAGATCAATAACCAAATTTGAATAAAATTACACATTACAAGTAAAATATGAAAAAACACTAACCAAACTAATAAAACTAACACTAATAAAACACTAATCAAAGAAATAAAAATATTCCATTATATATCAATATGAATGTTTTATTCTAAATGACCTAAATATTTCTTATCTATATATACTCTTAGAAAACTTTTCGACATTCCATAATCCATTGCAAAAGAATAAAAAATTTTTGTGTTCTTAATTCTATTATCAATGTCTGTAACTAAATTATTATTTATGATTATATAATTTTTGACTAAATTCTTGAAGACAGAAATACTAAGATTACTATCCCAAAAAGGAAATTTATTAATTTGAAATTCAAATGCATTTCTTTTATCAAAGATATCTGTTACTATTTCATTATCTATAATTTTTATATCTAGATCTAGAAATTCTGCAGTTAATTCATTGTCATTAGTTTTTATAAGTTTTAAATGATCAGGATAGAAGTCAATATGTGACTTAAGGTCTATTTCTTTATTGAATAATATTAAATCATCTATATAACGGAATAATATACTATGGCTAAAATTAGTAAAATCTTTCTCATAGTAGTGAAGGTAAATATTTGCTAAACTATTTCTAGCTGGACCTCCTTGAGGTAATCCTTTAATTTGATGGAAAATCCTATTATCAAAAAAGATATAATTTTCTTTTAGAACAAGATTAATAAGATTTTTAAAATTATTAATGTTAATATCTTTTTTAAGATCAAAATCTTTATGTATATTTACTAGAGTATTAGTCAGATCTTCAATATGTATACTATTAAATAAATTCTGGAAGTCAAAAGTATGTACACTAGTTATTTCTACATCTTTAATTGCACTTAATATCTCTACACTATTATTTATTATTATTGTATCTTTTTGATTATTTAAATTCTCTAATTCTCTTCTCTGTATGTATTTTTGCAGTTGAGTTTGCCAGATTTTGTAATATAAGTATTGCAGCCATTAGTAACGCTTCTAAATTTAAGAGGACTCTTGTGAAATTTTGGTGTTAGAAAGATGTGAGGATAATCTTTTTTAATATAATTAATTAATTATATATATATATATATATATATTATTGATTTTGCCCTCGATTTTTAGTAACTTTTTTTTTTAGTAACTTGCAGGAACTTTCTTTTAACTAAAGATATCAGCATATATGCGCGACTATCAAACGCATAAAACAAATAAATCAAATGATTCTTGGATCAGTAAACTGAAGTAATTAAGATCAGCTGACGCAATAAAATGATCGAGAGTATGACGTGACTTTCGCTTGATGCCGCCAGCCAAACGGATAGTAGAATTGCATTCTGGGAGCTGTGTGTAACCTTGGATCGGACGAAAGCTTCGTCGATTCAGATACGCGAGAGAAAATGTTTTTAACTGATCAATAAAAAAATTCATAGAAAATTGGAGAAAAGAGATATTTTAACCATTCTTGTTTTAAAACAAGGATAAATATTCCGGTTTATACCTAAAAAAATTGAAAATGATAGCGTTATTAGAACGTAGGATGCAAGAAAATAAGAATTGAAAGTTAAAAATATAAATAAAAAGTGACTATTATTTAAAAATTTCTCAAAATTCAGTAAATTATTTTAAAAATTCAAAACAAACTTCATTAGAACATTGTTTGTTCTATTCGATGGTGGACTGATTATTTTTCAACGATCATTAGAAAAGACATTACAGCCGTAAACGTGCCAAAAATGACCCAAAACCACACAAAACATTAAATAAAAAAATATTTAGATTAAATTTTAAAATTCTGGCTTCGAGGTGCAATGAGTCACCATTACGACTACCCGTGTGCCAAATTTCATGGTTGTAAGTGCTATAGATCCGTCTGGACATCGCACACACACACAGAAACAGACACACGCAAACATTGCGTTTTATAAGTATAGATAATTCCAGTTTAAAACTTCACAACTATTTTATAGTAAAGCAATTAAATAAAACTTTGCAAAATGAAAGAATAACATATTAGTCCATATTGATTATCTCTTATTATTTATTTACTAACAAAAGAGGAAAAAACAACGCGATTTCAATAAAACATTGATTTATGGTACTGAAATCTATTCACTGATTTCATTTTAGTAACAAATCATTGGTACTGGGATATTTTAATTTCATCATTGAATCCATAATCCCCTTACAAACACCAAAACAGAGGAAAATTTGTTTTAAAGTCATAAAAGATTTCGAGGAAAATATTATTTGTTCTGATAGCTTTACTGCAGTGCGGCTGTGAAGTAAATCCTGCAATAGGATTACCTTTCTTCAGAGCAAACCACCTGTGGTCGTACTCCATTGCTGTGTGGGCACGAGACATTAACGATCTGTAAATTTGCCGTTTGTAGCTCTGCTGAAGACTTTTATGTTCTCTCGAATGTAAACAACATCTTCATTAAGAACGGCGGGAGGACCTCCACGGAGGATGCACTAATAAGCGATGACAGAAACAAATGAGAACGGAAATGATGCAGGTGTAAGGTCAACTAAGAGAAAGACGTAATTGAAGGAAGATAAAATATTTACTTTGGTGAAGGTAAGCTGGAGAAGCGTGCAATAAATTCGAAAAGAGTATTAGCTTCGTATTCTATTGCACTCCGCAGTCACTATTGCTCGAAATAAATATTAAATTGTGATGATTTTTTAAGAAGAAGCAAGTAATTTTGTTTTGCTACTCGTAATAATGCAGAAGTATTCAATAGATTGATTACTGTTGTGATAGTAGGAAAACATTTTGATGTTGAATGAGACGAACTTAATAAAAAATTCGTAAACAAACCAATAGAGCTATTCGCTTAACCTACAACCAATGAAATTAATGCTATCTATTATACTACAAGAATGATCTACAGTTCAGAATCTCCTTTAAATAATGCTGATATTAGATGTTCTATTGATATACAAACCGTAAAACTAATGCTTTATCTATGCACAATCATCTCTATAAATTATAATGTATTCGGTGGATATTCTAGAAACGTCGTTGATTATTAATTTCTCCATATTTTTTAATAGGCTTGTCTTACATTTGTTTCTATAAAACTATCCGATTCACCCACAGGACCGTTCAGTACAAGATTATGCTAATCGGATATAGCTCTGTATAAGTATGGACTTGATTGCAATGCATGTAGCGCTTGGGTGTGAAAATGGCATTCTTTTTTCGACGTTTTACATCATAATCTACACTTTTTATTCATTTTTAAAAAAATCTTAATGTAAAACTCATTATGATAATATGAATGCAATACCCATTATGCCCACTTTTTCTCAATAAAAGAAAGCGCAAATGCAATAAAGAAAACAGACAGTACTGCAAAAAATGAATCAACTTTTGAAAGGAAAAGGCTGAAGCTAAAATGACGATTATATATTTCTCTTTTTCGAATATTTGTAATTCAGGAAAGAAATTTCTCAACATTAAGAGATGCGATATGTTCGCTGCACATTTCAAACCCAACACAGACCGATGATTTAATCGTCACAACCTAACTGTCACTCACTCCTTTGTGATGTCAAATGCTAGCTGGTATCTCCCACAAAGATGAAACAGAACTCGGATGACTTCCCAACTCCCTTTTCATTACGTCTTCAAAAGATAAGGTAATGATCGCCAGATATGCTAATAATGCTAATTTGCATGCTCTGTAATTGCGCTGTGTCTAGTTAGACTCGAATTATTTGAAACGCATAATAACATACGGAGATAAGTAAATTAAGTTGCAACCTTCTCTTTTGTACGTCATTCAATTCTTTTTGAAAGCCCTGTAATGATGGCAAGAGAAATGACATCGTAACTATTCGCTTTATCTTTAAGTGAATAAAAGCAACACAGAAAGGAAACACAGTAACGAAATAGAGATGTCAAAATGAATCCCGATCACAGTTGCAGTCACGCGACATATTCGAATCTTATCAAACTATTATTAGTATTATTTTATTATTCCTTTTATCGGCTTTCCCTTGTTCACCCTCGAATCACGTTTGAAGAATAAGAAAATAAAAGGATGTTGAATTCTTTGGTGATCTTTTGTAGCGAATCCTGCATTCAAATATGGCGTCGAATGTCATAAATTAATTGGATCTGAAATCGTCTGCGTTTAGATCCTGCTGTCAGTTCACTGACAACGTTCCTTATAAAATATCTCCCTTCCTCCCCATCTCCCTTTAGGACAGATAAGAAACATGCGTGAGAACAGCACAAGAAAAAGGAAAATTCTGCCTGTAAAGACCTAATGTCTTTTATGAATCGTTTTTTGTATCAAAAGATACAGATAAAATGTCGGCTGCTTTAAAAATTGTCAGAGTTGAAGATGACGAATCCTGTATTTTTCCATAAAAATGTAGAACAAATTCAAGTGTCTCAAATTCCATGTATTGGAATGATACATTATTCTTTGTTCTTTTAGGGATATATATTTATTCCCTCCTACCATCATTCTCTAATATTTATTTTTAACATTCTTTTTTTGTAGAGAGAAAAATCTTCCGTTTTGACTTAAAACAGTTTTTGCCGAATAAGATGTAGAAAAATGTCTAATGCATAATTCTTAAATAACTGCATTTGATTTCAATTAATACTTTAGTTTTGAAATCTTAATCTCCACCATTTCCAAGAAGTCAGTTACGGTATTGAAAGTGATTTGAAAACCCCGATTGCTTTTAGCATGGATAACAAAGATTTCTCTACAAGAAACATCTTTTCGTTCCTTAATATCCTTTTATTTATTTAATGCTAACATCCTAAGCATCAATAGGTCATCAACACTGCTTGTAAAAGAAATTTTTTAAAATACAAGCAAAGGAGGAACACAGACTAAAATTCGTACCAATGCGCGTATTAAAGGCCAGGCGTAACAGGCAAACGGGGCCCCGAAATGAGACGTGTTTTTTTTTAAATATCGCAATAGATAATTTCCCTCTAAGAATCTGTTCACGTATCCGATTTTAACTGAGTAGGTCTGCATTTCATTATCCCAATCAGAGGGCCTGAACAGAAGAAATCTCGTTAATAGTAGTTGGGTACTGCGTGCATTCCTCCCGCACTTACTCAAAGCATCTATTGCCGGTACGGATCTCCTCCTGTTTCCCAGGAAAACTGCTGAGAAAAACCGCCATTGATTATTATTACCGGGAGGTCTGTGTACAATACCCAACAGGTATCAATGTTTCTCTCGCTATTAATCGCTTCTCAGGAATTTTAACGCTAATGACTTATCAGACACAAATTGTATGTGTACACCAGACCTACACATATGTAAAATCTTAATTCAGATAGTGGTCCAGATGACTAGATATTCACTTTCCCAGGCTTGAGAAAGAAACCAATCATTACAAAGAAAACATCTTCTCAGGAAGCTATCGTTTCAATGATTAGAATGATCGATGTGCTTTTCTTTGCATTGAATATCATTAGACATTAGTAGTAATGGTTCAGTAGCTAAGACCCCTGTTTCCCTACAGTCATTTAACTATTTTAGGGTGTTGAATATAACTATGTAGTCCTTCTGTTTCCTATTCACACATCTGTTAAACACCTTTTAAGCGTCATTTGAGATTATTAATCATCGTTTAAAATCGCATTTTATTGTCACAATCAGGGTGCTTGAACAGAAGAATAAAGCTAAATTTTTAAATATCCTAATGCATCTAGATCTCGTTAATTTGGGAGAGTGCATTTTTGAAGCCTACACGTATTTGGAAAGCGACGCTATTCAAAACAGGTCATAGAGCTATAGGAAAATTGTGGTGTACATTACATAGTTGTTTTCAAAAGAATTATTCTTCCATTGGGGAATCGAACTAATAAGGTATATTTTATTTAATTTATTATGATAGAGGTTGAATGTTATATGACAGTAAGTATTTAATGGAATTATACCTATAAATTCATTCAGCTTCAGGAAAGAAATAATATCGAATAAATTTCCTAAAAATTCTAAATATTTTTATAGATATAACACCACATTCATAGTTTTATTAAATAAATTTCAATATAATAGCCTCGGCGCTTCCATTTAAATTCAAAGTAAAATTTTCAATTTTTTAACAAAATATTTCTTTAGGTTCAGTAATTTTTTTATTATTTAGAATAAAGATTAAAAACTTACTAAAAAATAAAATAATAAATTAGTAATCAATTGATTGTGATAAAAAGAGTACAGAATTATCTCCGTACATTTAATAGAAAAAATTCCGAAATGCGGATAAAATTAAGAGCTGAATATGTGAAGCATATTTCCACTACCTATGAATTACCTATGAAAACATACCTGAACTAAAATCTTCAACACATTTTTAAATAAAAAATAATTCAAAAATCAGTTATAAAAAATATTTTTTCTAATCCTTATTTTTTAAAAAAAAAACATGGCTTTGAAATGGATATCTGTATTTTTCAATTCCATAGTCAAAATCACAGAGTTATCTTCCCTGATCTCTTGAAAAGTTATCTAACTTTTGATTTAAAATGATATTTCGTTATTTAAGTTTCAATTTCCGAGATTAAATTAAAACTTTTCTATTTAAATTCCCCCAAAATTTGCCATAATACTAGAATATTATTTAAGAATGAAGCTTGGATTTTAATTTATAAATCATGTGTGAAGCATTGTTTAGTTATTACGTTTTGCAACATTTAATGCAAATCATTAAAAAATAAAAAATATGTAGGCAAATTTTAAAACAAAAGGTACAAGTTCTTTTATTGTAAATGAAACTGGCAATTGATTTTGTGGGCTAATATGTAATCTAATTTTATCATACAAGCAACAATGATACTTTAGCAGTGGGTATTTCCCCTGACAATATGCTTGATTTAATTATGTGTCATTAAGTATAATCCTACAATAATTAATTGGGGTCGTGTTTTGATCACATGTAGAAATAATTAATTAATCCATGTAATAAATTCAGAAAATAGAAATATTTTTTTAAAAAAAACATTTTCTTAAAAATAATTCATTTACTCTATAAGGCTCAAACTATATTCTGAATACATTATTAAATATTTTTTGGGAAATAATTCCAACTTCTGAAGTAATATTTGTGAATGTTAGAATTTTTTGTTCATTTTTTTTTCCTTGGAGATTTTACTTTAGAAAAAAAGCGAATTACTTTTACATTTATATAATGAATCCCAATTTATTTCGATAATACTTCAGGTGAATATTTATTAACTCGAATTTTAGATATAAATTTAAAATTACTGAATAGCAAGCATATTAATTATCGACAAATATTAATTAAACTAATAAATTTGGTAATTAAAATCAATTAACAGATTAATTATTAACAGAGCAATTTTTGTTAAAAAAAATATAGTTACTGTGATTAAAAATATGCTAAATGATCTTATTTTAAATAAACGCATTACAAATAAACGCATTACATTTGTTTGCTTAGTTATTGCTGTCATCTGGCTTTGCCCCAAATTATGCATTCCAGCAGGCGAAACATTTGATTTAATGAATGCAATGTTATCTTGCCAGTCCAAACCTCAGTTAATGACTGTTGACATTTAAATGAATTTTTTCGTTTCCTAATGCTGCTACATAACTTTGATGAAATTCCTTTGTAATTATTTGAAATGTTCAGCATCGATGAACCGGAATTGTGAATTATTTCGCATCCAAGCGACGTGCGGATTCCCATAACTACGCGTCCATCGCAAGGCTCAATTAGGAACAAAACTGTTCCTTGTTCATCAATAGATGACCGTCAGACGGAAGCCTTAAAATGGTGGATTCAAAACAGTTTCAGCCCCAAATCTAATTTCGAATGGTACAATTATTCGGCCATTCGGAGAGTCATCATTGATTTGCGGTACTATTCGAAAAGGTCACAGAAGCTGCTTCAGCCTTTAAATGCAATAATTATGCGTTCCCCTTCCACATGAGGAGGAATGCCTTGTGTAATTACAAGGTTTAGATTACGAATTTCTCTTCAGTTTCTTCTTTGTATTGAGAGTTTAGATTTCTCGATCCTAGTATTCGGAAGTCAGACTTGGTGACCTCGAGTTGAAATACCTGAAGGCTTCTTCAGGGGGATGAAACGGAATAATTCTTGTGGCACTTTTTCTGGTTTGCCTGTAATGAATGCTTTGGGATATGAATTTTTGTCTTTGAAAACTAGAATTAGTCGCTAGTTTTAGTGTGGTTGTAACCTATTTCTATAACCGGGAGTTGCACTAATGAGTGATGGAGGCTTTGGCGTTGCGAGAGAGTCGTTTATTTCGAGAAACAAAATAAAAAAAAAAGACGCGTGCCATTGGGAAAGTATTTTCGGAAGGACGAATTATAGTTAAAGTCCTGTTAGATAGTTCTAGATTTTTCTAAATGAAATTACCTGACTTCTATTCTTTTCTCATTATAGAGATATATTCTTTTTATTAGAGATGTTTCTTTTATCACTCAATTATTCAAAAAGAACCTAGATTTCTCTGCAAGCTGCGACAGAATTCGGAAAGGTCTTTTTATGAACTTTTATTTATTTTTTTCAAATGTAGCTTGATTCATAAATGCGTCTCTACATCTTTTGATCTTTACTTTTAATTTGATTTTTATTATAAGAATGTCATCGAGTAGTGAATAACTTTCTACCATTTTGAATGACATATGTTGCTCATTTTTCATAAAGAAATTATAAATGAATATGTTAATAAAAAATTATTTTAAGGTTTTCCCCCCACCCAATCTCGCTGAGTAACAATTTTATGTTAATTATTGCAATTAATGCAAGGATCAAGGGAAGAATAGGTAAGAAACATGTTTTTGGAGTTCGCATAGCAAGGGCAGAAGTAAAATATATAAATAAACAAAAATAAAACGTTCGAGATATATATTTTTCTAAAAGAATATTATCTAGATAACAAAGTTAAATTAATTAAAGCAATTTTTTGTATTAATTCGCGTCAAAAGGACCAAAAAATGAAATCTAAATCGATTTAAGAATACGTAGAAGTTATACAGGGTGTACACAAATGAAGTGACACATCTCAAAAATTAATTTTAAAAAAATAATTAAAAATGTTGAAACTACGAATTTTTTTTTTTTAATGAGAGCGCAACTTAAAAATGTTTTTTTTTTTTAGATAGGTAACATGCTATTTCCGTAGTCTAGGGGGTTGTAAATTACTGGAAATCAAAAATTTGCTAAGAGCCATTATCTGAGAAATTATTAAAACTGGAAGAAAAATAAAAGCAGGCTTTTTAGGGAATTTTACGCTCTTTAATTTGTTAATTCACATGTAGTGTGAAAACTGAAGAGTTTTCGTGACGTTCAAGAAAAACTAAAAAAAGAAACGAGAAAACACGTCTCGGCTTCTGCTGATCGTTAGCCGTTGCGTACGGAATTTTCTCGCTGTAACAAGTTTAGAACGGCGTAACGCCGCGTTACCTATCTGAAAAAAATCTGATCTTTTGAGATGCGCTGTTATTTTTTTAAAAAAAAACTGTAGTTCCGACATTTTTAGGGTTTATTATTATTATTAATTTTTGAAATGTGTCACTTCATTTGTATGCACTCTATATTATAAAAGAGATAGCAAATATTCAGTTATCGAAAAAAGATGTCACCGTAAATTCAATTGCATTATTTCTTTTCAGTGTATTTATGAATACTTATTTGTATTATGTTTCGAGTCGGGGCACGTTTGTTATACTGAATAAAATTTCCAAAAAATAGCGAAAAGACCAGCATGAATTAACCCTTTCAGGCCGAATGGCATCACCGGAGTAATTTACTTTTAGTAATCAACAGATGTCATAACTTGCGCTGATATTGAATTTATATGTTGCTAGATGGCAACATAATCTGGACGCAAAAGAAAGTTGAAGCATAAATTTTAATTAATTAATCCGGATGAAATTAATTAATTAATCTGGATGAAATTAATTAATTAATCTGGATGAAATGAATAATTTTAAACATGAAGTATTTTTGAATTGTTTCATCTATATTTAATTTTTTTTACTAACAAGTAATAATTTGGGCTGAGGAGGGTTAATAATCTGGAAACATACATTCTTTTTTCAATGTAAGAAAACATAAGATAAACTTAGAAATGTAGAACTTTTTCTTTCCAAAATACTTAAAATGTAACACATGGATTCTTTTTAAGAAGCATAACGCAGTCCATTTACTTTCTAAACCACGAAACATCATAATTAAAATAGTTTACGTTTTAACTGGCACTGCTGTAAGTCAAATATCCAGTATATTACTGCGATATCAAAGGAGGACTTATCGGCTACTCCTCAAAGGTGCGGTGAGCATGAAAAATCAACCTCTCATCGTTCGAATTCTTCAGTTCGCTTGTATTAAGTCTCTTCTTTCAATAAAGTGAACATGAAAATGCCTCGTCCTGTATGGCGGAAGAACTTCCAGATGCTTGTGTTTTCCGAACTAGGTCAGAATGATAATTTTGGTTTTATAACAGCATAAAGAGAGAAGCCTCATGAAAAAAGGCTCCCTCTGCTGATCGGGGGAGATTATTTATTTTTTAATTGCTCATAGATGATCTTCTTCCTTCTTTCGGACTTGCTTTTTCGATCGCATTTATTTCTCAAAAATGTAGTCGTTGCGATTTCTTTATTAGAGCATTAAAATGAAGTCGTCATTGTTTGATGTTATGATATTAAAAATATCAGCTTCAAAAATGTAAGTAATTTTTTTCAAACGATGTTTTATTTGCTTCCATAAAATGCATTCACGGTTTTTAAGTATTTTAACGGTCATGAATGGATTCGAAATAGCAATTTTTGAAAGATAAACTAGAATTCCATTTCAAGTGATAAAAAATGTGATACTCAATTCGCCTTAATCTTAAAAATTCCAAACAGCAAAATCCATTTCATGGAAACAACATTATTAGATTGCATTTTATGCTGTAGCGAAATAGAGGACATAAACATACAAATTAAATTTTTAAAGAGTTCGAATACTCAGTTTTGTAGTATAATAAAAATTCGCATTAAAAATTATTTACTTATCTAATTGATAAATAATTGCTTAGTAACTTTTGGTGTTTTTTTCCCTCTAAAATGTCGTGCCAATAAAATTTCTCGGTTAAACAAATCTGGTAAATTTCTGTAAAGGTAGTTTGAAATTTTAGAAAATCAATAAATACGGTATATATGTAATTTTGGAAGAAAATTATTTCGTGAAACAATTCGAAAAAGGATAGAATCTATATTTTAAAGCAGAATACGGGTTTTTCGCTCTATTAGATGACGAGAATAGATATTTCACCTTAGATATAACAATAGTGCAGGTATTTTTCCTATATAAGATGTTTTTATTTTGACTGATACATTTACTGGAGTGCAGAATTCGAATCACATTTCATATTTCACTTGTAAAAGGGGCCGTTCAAATATTACGTAACCATGTTTTTGGTAATTTTTGACCCCCCCTCCCCCCTTGTCAGCAAAAAATAAACAAATCGCAACTCCCCTAGGTGGTTATTTGAACGGACCCAAAGCTTATTATTTTGAAATAATTATAATTCGAATATAAATACGAGCAAACCTTAACATATATTATAAATGTTTGATGCATATATGTTTTCCCTCTTCATATCATTTGCAGGGTATCGTAATGAATAATCTTAGTTCGTTCAATTTAAATGAATATAACTTTTTTTTCCTATAGTATCGGAGCAATTACCAAAACAGATGTATGACGAAATTAGATTTTGCAGTCTTTTGGTTTGTATGAACTTAAAAACTATAAATTAGCACATTTAAAGTTTTTAAGGGAGATTTTGAAATGATTGAAATCTTTGATACAATGAAATAGTAAAAGGTAAATTCAAATACAGATCATACATTTTATTTAAATACTATTGATACAATAAGGGCCTTTCTACAAATATATTAAAAATCATTTGTTGATACTTGCAGATTAAAGTTAAAACACTATTTTCAAAACAAACTTTGCGGAATCGAAACTATCCAATATGTGTTAATTTACGAAGTTCCTTGTTAAGTAAATGCTGTCTTTTTTTTAGATAAAATGATACTGTCTCGTTAACCCAGGGTTAAAGAACCAGGTCAAGAATTGTTTTCAAAAAGAGAAGAACCAGACTCCCCTCACATAAATTAACCCAAAACACAAAAACCGAGAATGAAAAGGAAAAAGAAAAGAACGCTGCAAAAGGAAGGGGGGTGGGCAAGAAAAGATGAGCGACATTCGGAACAAAATGCCGAAAGGGCACGCGACGAAAAACCCTCTCATTAGACGCGCACGTGACCTGCTCGCGAGCCAATCGAGTTAATGGTGATCGATACACGTGACCCGCATGCGCTACACGGATTGATATGAATGGGGGATTGAAAAGGGGGTAAGTATACATCCAAAAGTTTTTTGACTGGAAGGATTTGGTGAGTGTATTACGTTTGGCGGCGAGTCGTAAAAGCAATAACATTGCGCAACAGAAGTGACACAACACTGCAAAGTTATGATTACCTTGGCAAGGTTAACCACTAAAATGCAATGAAATACAAAGATTACTTAATAGGAAAGACTCTCAGTTACCTACAGATGGGATGCGCATCAGCTTCGTTTTGAGAAAAATCTCTTCTTGTAATGCTCGAATGAGAGTGTTTTGTTGCAGGAAATAGAATGAGAATGGAAAGAACATTTTTCGCCCAATTGAATTCTGCTACGAAAAGATAATAGAACTTGAATTTAAAATGATAGAAGATAGGTGTCCAAACTAGGTGGGTTTCACCTTTACAACACATTAGGTACATGAATTTCTTTGCAGAATTTAATTTTCCTTTTTTTTTTCCGGTTCTGTTACCATTAATCGATTTTTTACACAGCTTAGTGACTAGGTAACAAAGAGTGTTAAAAGACTATCCATAAAAAAACCTGATACAGGAAGCATCCGAAATTCTGATATAATGATTATGAGAAATTAAACCATTTACGTCATGGAAATTTCGTAGTAGTGTAAAACATTTCCAAATCGGAGCTGAAAGTATGCAATAGAATAGATAACAAGTAGAAAAGATATGTTATTTATAGTATAAAATATGTATCTTCTCAGAATTGAACTAATAATTCTCGGATATACTCCATAAAAACATTTATTTATTGATGAATTGACGCAAATAGGTTTTGATGATGTACTTCTACTCTTTCTCGATATTTCAATGCTTGTTAAAATAAAGAGAAAGGATTAAAAATTTCCCCAAACTTAAAATCCTGTAATTCGCATCTCCTTTTTATGTACGAACATAGGAAAATGTATCTTCAGATAATTTTCAAATTTTTTTCATTTGAGTACAAATCTCTATCAAACTAGGTAACCTAAATGGGGGGAAAAATCTATCAATTTCAACAGCTAATGTTCAGTAAAACTGGCTATTGGGCGTTAATGGAAGTATAAAATTTTCAGATTTATACTTAAAAAGATAAAATACGCTTTTCCCAAATATAAATTCCGAAAATGAAGTATTACCACAAAATAATTATAAAATGATACAAAAAAAAGTAAAGTGTGTTAAAAGCATCCGTTTTTTGAAAAAAGTCAAGCAAATAAAGTGTACAAGTTCATGAAAAACATTCTTCACTCTTAAGCAACAACCGCTCATAGCAATTGACATATAATATACGATTATGCATGTACTTAGTTATTTTCAAAATTTAAGCATTAAGCACTTAGTTATTTAACTAATGAAGATTACAAAAGCTATAATAATAGCTGCATAAAACTATCAAAACTGTAATAAAAACTCTATGAAGTTAAGTATTAAACATTGTAGCGTTTTCTTTAATAGTAGTCATTATTCACAGTGATCTCTGTTGAATCTTTAGGGAGCAGAAATTCTAAACACTTTCTGCTTCCTTCATTTCAATTTCCAATTAGATAAGAGATGGAAAAATCTTATTTAGTTTGATATATCCATGAACTTCCCCCCATAAATATTTACGACCAAAGCACGGGACAAAGTGTTAAGCAACAACCCCTCGTGACCCGCCATAAACTGGCAGGGGGAGGGAGGGCAACAATCAAGAAAAGAACGCATCCCCCATCGGCCGCTCGTTCCCTTGCTCTCCTATATCATTACAGCTTTCGTCTTCTGTCATTTCACCCTGGGCCTCCTCCTAGCCACGAGAGCTATGAAGTAATAAATAAAGAAGACTCGGAATATAAATTCCGCCAAATCGCTTTTCTTAAAGCGATTAATCATTGCCGTGTCGAACGGAAGTGTCACTCAAAGGGACACCAACGACAGTCCACTGGCGTTTCTAGGAAAGAAGCCTATATAAACATCGATGGTATTTTAATCGATGTTTAGCGAAGGGGTTCGATCCAGGCTGGAATGCGAATGGAGTTTTAATTGTTGTTTCTGAGGAGAATCTGGACTATTTTCTCATTATCGCGTCATTATGTGAGATGTTGTGGTATCTGATTGGGAAATAGGGTGGTAATTAACGGATCGTATTTTATCATTGTTGTCAATCATGCTATAATTGCTTATATAGATATTATAACACGAACGCGAGGTTGACATTTTCCCCTTGCTTTATTGCAGTAAGGACCTCGGAAAAAATTTATATTTTTGATTACTTGCAGAGCAACTTGAAAAGAGTTGGCAGTCAGAGATAGAGATGTAAGACATGCCAGATATTTAGTGATAATTAACCTACTTCTGATTACCTGGGTCCTAAGACATCCATGCAGTTAATGAATAGAGGTGTGTTTATATTGAAGCATGCTACAAGCTAGATATGTTTGGATTTCAATTGCAATCCTTTCAATGTTATGTTATATTCTAAATACCTTAGCAAACAAGCAATTCAGTCCGCTCCTGCAAAATCAAATGATATTTTGAAGGGAATTTTCTTGCCCTAGAATCATTTAAGGAATAAAATTTCATGAAAAAAAGTTAACAGTGAAACATCGGCATGATATAGAAAAGAAAAGAAAGAAGGGAAAAAAAATCCGGTTTTTTAAATGCAAAAAAAATCATGAAATTTCACGTCGACTAATTGATTTGTATATTCCTTTTAATGAGATCCAAATAATTTAGGAATAGTCCAAGACAGACAAAAAATACAATAAATCTGAAACGCTATTGCATATTTACGGAAAATTGCTATTATGCATCCCAATGCTTTTATTTCTTCATGAATAATGCAAATATTGTATAGCAACGGATTCGGAAACCCTCCGCGCTTTTGCGCATGTGCCGGGCGGAGTTATCTTCATCAAAATAGGGGGAAAGTGAAGAATGGAAGGGTGATGTTTACATTTTACTGTGCGTGATCTAACAAAGAACTCCGGAAATGCGCTCATATGACTCATTGCCTGACACCGCTTTCCGGTGTAAAATCGTCCAAAAGTGGCAGTCTCGGAATCCGTTACTGAACATTATTTCTTAACCTTTCAAAACAGAAAGTGTTTCCATTCCCACCATTGCTCATTGGTAGTCAATATCCTATGGTGCTTCAGATTTCTCTTAATAATTCTGAAATTTAGGATAATAATAATAATTATTATTATTTTGCTCTTAAAATATATTGCAACATTTAAGTAAAATGCTTTTTTCAAAAAATTAAAATAAAGAAAATTTTGAATAATTTTAAAAGACGAAAAATTAATAAATAAAACGCTGTTTTAATAAAAAAAAAAAGATTATATATCGAACTTAAATCTTCATAAAAAGTTGTATCCAAAATTCTACCACTTTTATGGATTTTCCAAGCATCTATTTGTTGAAAAAAGTTAAATGTTTATTTAATACTAGCTCTCAACCGCGACTTCGCGCGCGAAGAATTTAAATTGTTACTTTTTTTAAATTCACGAATGTAAATGTTTCGTTATATGTAGAAAGGGAAAATTAAAAGTTCTGATGGTTGATAGTACATAATTGGACGACTAACAGGAGTGTAATGTATATGTGTCTACTGTTACAGTTAGGTAAATTGTTTATATATGATAACACACTTTTGTATACGACGTTTTTTGTTTCACGTTTTTTGCACCGATGTATAGGTTTGGTGGGCTGGACACACGCGAACATGCCACATATAGTTACCAACAGAAAAAAATGTGATTTTTCAAAAGGTACGCCTGCCCCTTTGAGTGTCTGACCTCGAGCCTGGCAAATGCTTTTAAAATTTTAAAGGGAATTGTTACCTTTTGAACTGGGATGGTAAATCCTTCGGTATTATCGGAATGCGTAGAATTTAGCACTCTCACCTCTCGCTATGCCAGTCATATCAGTAGCTAGCACGACTTTTGGTCCTAAGTGTGTAATCTGAAACCTGTGCCATTGCGCAGTCTCGGTACATCGAGGTTGCGTATGAATAGTTCTGGCACACCGAAATTTAATGTCAGCTTGTCGGAAGGTATCCCTGACAATTCTATGCGGTTGAAGAACTCTACAGGATATGATTTTACTTGTTATTGCCCATTACCGTATCTACAGATAGATATTCTGTAATACATCCCTCCATTTGTGAAGCATTTTTTTCATTTATCTGACCTAAACTTTCATTAGACCGTGCCAAAATTACCCAATCAACAAACAATCTCTATTCCCCTTATTAGCTTGCAGGGGAGGATAAACCTTGCTTATCAGTTCCTCTGTACTGTGAACAATTTTGAAAAAGTCCCAATTTAATACACTGAATCTCTAACAAACGACAAATCTATTTGCCAACTGCATCAAGCGC
Source organism: Araneus ventricosus (assembly GCA_013235015.1). NCBI lineage: Eukaryota > Metazoa > Arthropoda > Arachnida > Araneae > Araneidae > Araneus > Araneus ventricosus. The sequence continues at coordinate 29,428 of BGPR01007409.1, read as the reverse complement.
CAAGTTCGAATCAGTTCTTTCTTTAGTAAACAAAACGTTGAATTCCGTGTTCATTGGGTTTATGCAATCCTTTCTTTTTAAATCGGTTGGAAAAAGCTCTTAAAGCATTAAAATGCGAAATGGAACTATTGTAATTAGCTAAATCGTTTGATTTAGAATTTAACTGCCAGTGATTATCCAAATCGTTTGGTTACAAATTTAACAGCCAAACAAATCTTGGATGCCGATAAAAAGAGCGATAAAGAATTATTTTGGCAACCTTTCCGCTAAATTAGGCTCTTATTTTAAGTAAACATTAAACGATATTTTCCTTTAGTTATAATTAACTTTAGTTTTTAAATTTTAATCCAAAAATTCTTGAAACTATATTATATCCATCATTAGTTTTCTGTCCCGGCGTCTATTTTTCAGTTATTATTCCACAAATTAATTATTTATTTCTTTTCTCAGCAAGATCACGTGATGCTTGACTTTAAAAATAAGTCATTTCAAATGCTTGCTCTTTTCTAAAGGATCACGTGACATTTTATTTTGTTTACGCATTCCTTAAGGATCAAGTGACCGTTGATTGAAAAATAAAGTAGTAATCTTCATCGCAAATCGCTTGTAAATTATTTAATTATCTGTAATCAAAAATAATGAATTTAACATGATGTCACCTACCCTATGTCCATTCCTGGGTTTCAAGCTACAACTCTGCCAATTTTCATCCAAATCGGTTTGGTAGTTTTGCCATGAATGCGTAACAAACAGACAGACACACTTTCGCATTTATTATATTATATGGATATTAATAAAAATAAGAAAAATTTTCAGAAATAAGAGTGAATTAGTTCAAAGTCTAACCGTTGCCTAGCAACAGAGTAGCTATAAATCTTCGTTATTTCAAAATCGTCTGCACGTATTTAAAAATTATGGAACTTTTAAAAATTAATAACAATCGAAGGAAAAATGTCACAGAAATAAAATTGGTATCATTGAAAAGGTAAACATTTGAACTTTGGTATAAAACTATTTTTTGTCGGACAATTTGCTCCGAAGTTACGGCGGAAAAACGGTTTCGGTTAATTTCTAATTAACTGCCTGTTTAATTAACTTTTGGACTTAGAAAAGTTCATAAGTGTCTGCCCCTTGTCTTAAATAATAAGTGCACAAAATTTGGTTGAAAACTCTCCATTGGTTTAGGAGGAGATGTGGAACATAGCCACATACATACCCACAATGACTTTTATTTATATTAAGATTTTATCTACCTAGGTTAAATAATATAGATTTTTGAATAATTAATAAATGCTTCTACTCTCCAGAACAAAAATATGGAAAAGGCATGTTCAGAAAAAGAGAATGATGTCCAGAATTATTAGATGATGATGCACTGCTTGGTAAGACTCTGCGAGAGCGAAGATTAACTTTGTATATTTCCTCTCTCTGTGTCAGGATACTATTAATTATTGACATTAAAATAACAGTTATTTGACTAAGACCGTCAAGATTTGTTTTTAGTCCCTCACGCTTTATGAAATTTTTTTAGACGTGGCGTTTGACACAGAAAAAAAACACCATTTTACTCCAACACAACTATATAATTTACTCCAACTCAGAGGCCCTTTGCATTATATATGGCTAACGCTTTGTTTGAATAACAGATTAATACATCTGAATTTGACGTTTTCCCCAAACAACATAATTTACATAAACACGAAAGTGCTTACACCAAAGGCTGGAGAACAGTTTGCTAAGGCATTATTTCTGCGAACAACGATTTTAACATTCATTTCACACCCGATTTGCATGTTGCAGTTACGCCAGATTCTGATCAAGATCGATTTAATGTGAGGAAGATCCCGTTTTTTAATCGGTGTAAATGCCCACGTACAAGGCACATTTATCGATTACATCATGCGAGAGCGATAAAAGTAATCGATAACCACCACGGTCAACCCTCAGTGTAACAGTGCTCCAGGCTCCTCTCCCTAAAGGAGGACCTCTTCCGTGCGAATGGCCGAGCCGCCAAAATTGCCCCCTCTTGTGAAAGCTCGGTCAGAACCCACGTCCGTAATTCGTTAATCAGAAGTCTTCTTCTTTTCCTTCTTTAATTTGAGGGACATTTATTCTGATCGCACGCTCTCGATGGCGGCGTCCGCTTGTCGACCGAGAAAAGAGATAGTTTAATGTAGGGTTGGAATTTTTTTTAAAAAAGCAGCGAGCATGGACTTAAATCTGTAGTTGAAGTATTACCGTAATTGTAGTTTCGGTAAAATGACAGTAAAGTAGAGATTTCTTCTCTTCTTCTAAGAAGGTTAGAACTAAATTTAGTTACCTTCTTTGAGTACCTAAACTCTTTACACTTCTTCTCAGTTTGGAGCTTACAAACATTACCTTTGAGGAAATTAGCATAAGTGACCAAGCCACCTTAGCTAGAGAAAAAAATGACCCGTTTGAATACGATTGTATTTTAGAAAGACGAGAGACGGGGATAAGGCAGCCATCGTTTGAAATTTTTTTGGCGAATCAATCAAGTTAAGTAGAGCTCTCACCTCTTCTTCTAAGAAGGCTACAACTAAATTTTATAACCTAAGCTTAGGTCATTGAGTACCTAAGCTCTCGACACTTCTACTCAGTTTGTAGTTCACAAACATAACAATTAAAGAGATTAGCGTAGGTAATGAAGTTACCTTAGCTAGAGAAGTATCGGCGGTTTGAATATGATTGGGTTTTAAAAAAGAGAAGAGAGTAAAATCAAATCTTAGAAAAGAATAGAGTCTTCGTTTCAATGACTGAAGTTTTCTTGGCGAATCAATTCAAGAAGCAGAAAAACTAGCAATACACGAAGACGTTTATTGAAAAAATGCATCGTTTCATCAAAAAATATTTTTATATCTTACAGTGAAAACTGAACAAAAGAGCACAGAAATACAGAGGAATAAAGAATGGCGATGTTTGATGATAGTGGCTGAACTTGGCTTACGTTGTATACGTATATATATTTTATTCTATATCGGTGTTTATTTTATTTTTAATTTCTTCGGGTTTAACTCGAATGAAAAATATAAGCCTATTTACCTTGAACTTCTGTGTGACTTTGCTTCGAAACATTAACTTACTCTGTATTCATCTGATTGGATTATACTTCAATTACCATCAAAGTGAAAAAAATTATAATAAAAAAAACTAATTTGTAAAGCTTAAAGAAACCGTTATACTGTCCACATGGTAGCACCGCGAGATAGGGAATAACGATTCCCTATCCCGCGAGATAGGGAATCGTTTTAAGGACTGTCGTTAAGGATCGTTTTTTAACTGCGGAAAAATGTTGCACTGGCTGAAATTTGAAAATGAATAATAAAGGAAAATCAAGAAATAATTAATGATAAATTTAAAAATTTGTTTAAAAATGATCATACATAAATTTGAATTCCATAATATATATATATATTCCTTTTGCATTCAATATAATTTTTTCAACAGATTTTACTTCTAAATGTGGATAAGTCTAAAGGGAGTGGATTGCAAAATTGAATCAACCCCAATATTATTCTGTGCGATAGATGGTCGTAAAGACGCCATGTCTTAGGGAGTATCTTAAAGAAACATGCATTTTTAAAGAATATCAAATATCTAGAGTCTGTGTTAGCCGCTCAGAATGAAATGTGTGAAGTTTGAATGAATATAACTTCTCAAAGAGCTTCAGTAAGTGCATTCACATTGAAAAGCACCACTTGGCACTTAGGCATACCACATGACATTTAGGTATAATACCCTAAATTGACCATTTTTTCTTCGTTTCTCGAATTCGTCATGTACAAAAAGAAAGCATTGTAATTGTTAAAATTTTCGACTTCTAGATTTTGAGAAATAGACACGTTTTAGAGATCTCGGGGTCTCAATCTTCTTCCCACCCACACGGAAAAAAAAAAAAAATTAGAAATTCAACCAGAATTCAACGAAATAAAACCAGAAGAGTCGATTTTATTTTAAGTAGTCTTGTTAATAACGATAAATAAATAATATATAAATAAATTATCCCTATATATGTATTTATTTTAACTTAGAGCTCCTAATGATTTTTTTTTTCATGTTCAGTCGATTCTCTAAATCCTCATAAATGAGAGTAAGAGACGTAGCAAAAATAACCGCGAAAAATCATTTTAAAAACTCTTATTTATTGTTAGTTAAAAATTAGTAATTTCTAAATTAAAATCTCTTTACTAAAAATAATTTGAAATAAAAAAATGTAATAATATTTTTTTATTAATCAAGCATTAAACTATTGAAAATTAGCTAAAAAGGTCCTAATTTAAGATATGCAGAAATCATTAGTAAGCAGTGTAGAACTTTACGTTGCAGCAGCCCCACGATGGTTTAGCACGAGCCCCCACTGCGCGCGAATAGACATACCTGCAGACAGACTTCCCGTTGATGGATGGTCAGACTTCCCGTCTAAAAGCTGACAGAAGTCTACAGTTAAGACAACATGCTAAAATTCATCTTTCACAGGAAAATTGGCCAGTATATCCTTTAGTCGACACATAGATAAGTATTATGAAATCTACAAAGCTTGTTTAAATTGTAAGGGTAAATATTCTTATTATTTGAATTTAGCAAATATAACTTTCAAAATAATCATTAATCTATCTATACTTATAAAAGGCAATGTTTGTGTGTTTGTGCGCGCGCGATGTCCAGGCGAATCTATCGCACTTACAAACATGAAATTTGGCACACAGGTAGTCGTAATGGTGACTTAATGCTCTTCGAAGCCAGAATTTTAAAATTTAATCTAGAAATTTTTTATTTAATGTTTTGTGTTGTTTTTCCGCACTAATTTCTCAATAGAACAGTTTTGGATAATTGTACGAAAAAAAAAAAAACACCATCGGAAAGAGCAAACAATTTCCGTTCTAATGAAGTTTGTATCTTGCGTCTAACATAATTCACTGAATTTTGAGAAATTTTTGAAAAATAATCACTTTTATGGTAATTTTTAATAAGGATTTCTTCAAATTCTCGCATCTGACGTTCTAATGTCTCTATAATTTTCATTTTTTTTCAGCTTATAACTGGAACGTTTCTGTCGGATTTAAAACAAGAACGGTTAAAATATTTTTTTACGCTTTTTTTAAAATTAATTTTAGCAGCGAGAGTTTCTCCAGACGATCTCAGAACACATTGTTGCAATTTCATTGGCTGGTGCGGCAGGTGACGCCATATGCATCGTTCCCAGCATGCATTTCTACAATCCGATTCCTTCCGTCAGGTGACGTCATTACATTCGCTTCATTGTCGAGAGGAAAAAGAAGCGGGAAAATCAATAATGTGTATTATTTGTTTTGATTTTGTTTTCTAAACTTTTAAGTGTCATTGTGGGCATTTTTTTCCTTCCATTTTGTTGAAGTCCTGATTCCTCGGGCAACGCCGTGCGTGTACTGCTAGTATATATATAAAATCCAATGTATGTTTGAACCTTATACAATTCCACACCTCTTGACGAATTAGAACGAAATTTGGCACACATGTTTCTTAGCACCTAGAAGGATTAACAATGCAATTAAAAAGTTGCTAGCTCCACCTAAAGGGGGTTAAAGGGAGGTTAAAATGGTTAACGTTTTTCTGCCATAACTTTTAAACATCTCATAGCACAGAAACTATTTTTACACCCCCTTAAAGTTTAAAGAAATAGCTTTTCAGTGTTCCATTTCTGTACGACTTTTTTTCTCATTTATAATCATTTTGAAAAATGAAATTGAAAACAATTTGTAACAGCACTTTCGTTTGTTGTAATCTTAAACCTTAATGTTTTGTGTCGTTTTGGGTCATTTTCGGCACGTTTACGGCTGTAGTATCTTTTCTAATGATAGTTGAAAAACAATCGATGCACCATTGGATAGAAAAAACAATTTTCTTTCTAATGAAATTACTTTTGAGCTTCAAACATAATTTATTGAATTTTGAGAATTTTTTAAAAAATAGTCAATTTTGGCGACAAAATTTTGTTTTTGTATTTAAATTTACTGCGTCTCCCGTTCTAATAATGATATCTCTTTTATTTTTTTGAGCTAATGAATGGAATATTCCTCCCTGATTTAAAACAAGAACGGTTAACATGTCTTTTATCGTTGAATATTAATTATTTTTTTTCTGAAGTGTTAAAATATTTTCGCTCCATTTCTTTCCCTCCTTGATTCTTCGCAACCAAGGTCGAGGTGTTCTATTCCCAGCATGCATTTCGTCGAAACCACGTGACGTCATAATCCCTTTGTATTCAGCAAGATTTTAAGGTACCAACGTACCGTCTGTCGTCGCGGCGACAGATCATGGTTTTAATTTGCTTGCTTTTATACTTTTTGTTAGTCGAGCTTAAAGGTCGATATCTTTAGTTTCAGAAGACATGTTCATCCTGCGTGTACTTCCGCTGAAACTGAAAAAAATATATATAAAATATGACCTCAAGGAGCTATTTGCACAACGTGGATTCAAGGTTTAAACCTAAAGCTGAAGGTTGTAAGCTTTTTAAAAAATTTTGTTGAAATTCAGGATGTCGCTGGCAACGCCGTGAGGGTACTGCTGGTTTCATATATTTCCACAAAAATAAAAACCCAACCGAAGATATTTTTCAAAATTAATCACGTTGTCAATCCATCGTGAGCACGTTTGCGTCTTGTGTAGTGAATATTTGTTTGATCGTCATTGGTTTTTAGTAGCAATTGATATCAAGATGTTAAGCAATTAGTGGGAAAACGTTGTTATTGCGTGTATTAACCGTGTCTTCAGGTCGACACATGATACTTTTAACAGAGATTTGTAACATATTACAAGCTAGCAGCACGCGCACGGCGTTGCCCTTGGAAACAGGACTTCAACAAAATGAAAAAGAAAATCGCCTACAATTAGACGAAAAAGTTTTGAAAACCAAATCAAAACAAAAGATACATATTATTGATCCCCCCCCTTATTTTTCTTCGCTATAATGACATTTCCACTGTAGAAAAACAGTGCGGAATACGTTAATCTGAAACAATATTAAAACATTGCGACATGAAAATAATTATTATACAGGAAGCAAAATATGCGAAACAAATAAACACGTTAAGACACTGCCGGAAACAATAACAGGGTTCCCACTCTTCTTGATGAAAAAAATTCAAGGACTTTTCAAGGACCTTTTTTTAAAAATTCAAGGACCATAAAATTACATATTTTAGAACACAAAAATGCAAAGGAGAAATTTAAATCAAATATTTTCAACTTCAACGTTCAAATGCGTCATCACTTTCTTACTTATGACTTTTAGATGCATAAGTGAAGAGTATCAAAGGAACATGTTTTGCACACCTTGCAGTTAGTAAACCAAAATCTACAGTGCAAAGTTAGTTTCGAGATCACAATTCAAGCACCCTTACTGTTAGGTATAGTGTACTACTACTAGATGCTAATTTTACACAAATTACTTCTAAGCATTATTTGGTAGCTCACTTCACAAACACATTAGCTGATACAAAATTCATTTAAAAAATTGTTAACCCCACAAGAACCTCTATTCTTACTTTTGACCATTGCTTGGAAATGAAGGGGGAAAAAAAGCAAGAGACAGATACAAATCAACAAACCTTTTACATTTAAATAAATAAACTTCAAAATACTTTAAATTTACATTTTAAGTTGCTCTGTTAAAGCCTCAATTTTTTCATCGATCATTTTGACTTCATTAGTCCTTTCTTCGGCTGTTTTCTTAAAACTATTGGATTCTGCAATAGATTGAAAATATCTACTTTTCTCAGCCTTTTCAGCTAGTTTGCCTGCAGGTTTCTGCAGTGCAGAAACAAATGCAATGCAGTTCAGTGTGATGTATGACTCACAATTATGATGACCCTTCAAAATTTATTCCATATATTTATTTATCTACTAACTGAATAGCCAGTTCGTGTGAACGGAGCACAAAAATTTACCCGACTATTTGCCATAATGAAGAGTAAAAAATCTGTATAATCTGGCATCCCTTGCTCTTTAATCTTCAATTTTAATAATCAAACCACTTACATTAATCCTCTATGAACGCTGAAAAAGAAAAAAAGTTTTATTAATAAGAACTAATACAAGTACAAATTTATTACTATAGGCGCCCGTAGGATTTTTTTCCAAACAGGAACAAAAACTTTTTGAAAATAACTGACACTCAAGAAATCTGTAGCCTAATAAATTAATTTTTAAACTTATTAGTTAACTTAATTAAATTATTATTCATTATTCATTATTTTTCACACTTACATAATTTTTCTGTTTGGAAAACATGTTGCAGAATTTTCAAAGGGGAAGGCCTCCCTTTTCCTGTGTGACTCATACTTGTAGACCTCATAGAAACAACTCAAAATGACAGAAAAAGACCGAAAGTTTGTTGAAGATGAAAAAGTGCAAGAGTTGCTCAAAAAGGTTTGCAGGTCGGCAATATTGAACCGACTCTTCCATTTTAGAATCCATTTCTTCAAAGGGGCCTCTATGAAACTAACGAAGATAGAAAAACCATTCCCTTTGTTTCTTAAAACAAGGCCAAACCTTCTTAAAAATAAGGCCAAAAAATGCCAAATTTGACACACAAATTGAAGACCTCATTGGTTATATGAAAAAGGGCTCTCCTTCATGAAAACAAATCCCACTTGATCGGGATATGTGCAATGCTCTATTATTAAAATAAAATTTAAGTGAAAAAATTTAAAACATCCTTGTTCCATTCAATAGCTATTTCGTTTGACAGCTCAAAACTATATATAATTTGAAATGTGTAATATCAAAAAATTTATTTAAAAATATCTAATAATAAATTAGAATTAAAAATTGCTCTAAAAGTCATTACGAAAAATAAAGCCAATAAAGGCCAAAAATGAATCTAAGGCCAAAGGAAAATTCCTAAGGCCAAGGGCTTTGAAAAAAGGCCAAATCTCCATAATTTGGCCTTAAAAAGGCCAATATGGCAACCCTGAACAAGAGCTTTGCGGTCCCTGTGTTGCTGATTAAAAATATAAACTTAAAAAAATCTTAAGCAAAGTAAAATCTTAATAAAAATATCCATTGAAAAAGAACATTAAAAGACAAAAAAAATATGTGAAAAAAGAAAAGATAATGATTTTTTCCAATGTTTATATATTAAAACACGGAAGCAAAATATTTCTTCATTATAGAAAAAAAAAATTAAATTTTTGATTCCAGCCAACTTTTTTCAATGCCGCTCAAAAAGAATAAAAATCGGCTCAAAGAGAAACAAAACATGAAAAGACAAAAAAGAGAAAAAATACAAGAAATAATAAATTAAAATACCGGAAGCATAACTTTTCTTCTGGCGTATGTAAAAATAATAATGGGGAAAAAAGAAAACTCGCAAAAATGGGCCAAAAACGCCGGAATTTACTACTTAAAATTAAATAAATAAAAATCTAATTCAATTTTTAAAACAAATGTACGGCGTGAGCTCCCTCTTGCACTAATCCACCACTTTACAAATTTAATTGCAAGTCAAACCGTTTTGGAGTACATCAAGAACAAAAACCGAACATGCATGTATACACACATACGAAAAAAAAAACTCTATTTTCTATAATAGATAACTTCCGTCCAATACTTTGAAGATCCCATAATTTATCAAAATGATCGGTATTCATAACAGAAAAAAATACACAAAATTTTTTTAAAAATACCGATATAAAAAAATATTAATACTAACGTCAGGCATTGCAATACTTCACCAAAAAGATCTCCTTGAAATGGAAAAATGAATCAATTCTGGTTATAACTCGTATTTTATATTATATCATCAAAGAACAAACAGTATCCAGAGTAGATGCTTTTTTTTCTGTATAGACAGATGAAGGCAAATTTACGATCTCACAAATTGTCTTAATCTTTTTGGCACGATGCCAAATTCCTGTTCGTCTTCCACATAAGAGTACAATTAATATTTATTAACTGAGTATTGTATAGCAACGGATTAGGAAACCTTTCGCGCTTTTGCGCATGCGCCGGGCGGGGTTATTTTCATCAAGTAAGGGGAAAGGGAAGAATGAACGGGTGATGTTTACACTTTACAGAGCGTGATCTAACAAAGAACTCCGGAAATGCGCTCATATGACTCATTGCCTGACACCCCATTCCGGTGTAAAATCAGTGGTAGTCTCGGAATCCGTTGCTGAACTATCTAATTTAACAAATAAAGGGAACGCGATCCTGTACATAGACGAAATTTGGGTTCCACGGAAATTTAAATGTAAACATTCCTTTTATTGGCCGTGCTCAGAAACGCAGATGGCCTCCATTTCTGATTGTCATTACATGTCCGATTTTCATTTTTATTCATCGATGTTTTATTCTACTTACGATAAAAGACCAGCGAATATTATCTCGTCTGATAAGAATTATCAAAATAAAAAAAAATCCAGTTTTAGAATAAATTTCCCTGCTTTTTCCGAATTTCAAGGAATCCCCGGGTCATAGCGAAACGCTACCCTTTTTTGCCAGCCCCCATTTCTCTCCCCAAACTTCAAAGAGAGGAAATATTGGTGATTGACAGCGTTACCATAGCAACACCCTTTTTACCACCCCTCCCTTTTCCTCCAAACTAGAGAAAAGAATAGTGACTGACAGCGTTCCCATAGGAAAACCCTTTTTCCGGTGGTGAAATTCTCAAGACATAGTACATTTCGAATTTTTCACGGATTTTTCAAGGACCCTACAAAAAATCAAGTACCTTTCCGGACTTTTCAAGGACCTAACGAAAAATCAAGTACTTTTCCGGGGCCCCGAGTACGGCAAATAAAATTCAAGGAGTTTTCAAGGACCGTGGGAACCGTGAATAATCGAAGGCATTCAGTTGAAGGTTATGACGTATCCTGCGCTCTGCACCGTCAGCCAATGAAATTGCAACAATGCATGTTGGGAAGGCTTACCGAATGAAATTTTAAACGATTTCAAATGGAACAATACGACAAACATAATTTCTGTGGTATTTAAATATATCCAAGATAAATCAGAGGAGAAGGAAAAAAGAGAGAGAGAGAGATGAAATCTTCCACTTCAGGTTTAAAAAACGTTGAATTCACATTATGTAAATAGCTCCTTGAAGACATATTTCTTATTTTTTCCAGTCTTCTAAAGGTATCAGACGCGAAGCAAAGGGATTATGACGTCACGTGGTTTCGACGAAGTGCATGTTGGGAAAATACGTCAAGCGACCTTGATTACGAAGAATCGTGAAGGGAATTTTGAATCGAAAATTTTTTAACACTTCAGAAAAAAATTAATTAAAATTCAACCAACTGTTCAATTTTAAACATTCTTGTTTTAAACTACGGAGAGACGTTCTATTTATTACTTCAACAAATTTCAAATTGATAACCAAATTAGAACGGCCGATGAAAGAAATTGAAGTTCCAAATTAAGTTTTTTAGGGTTAACCGATTATTTAAAAAAAAAATTCTCAAAATTCAGTAAATTACTTTAGAAATTCAATACTAACTTTATTAGAACGGAAATCGTTTGCTCTTTCTGATAATTTATATTTTTTTTTTTCGTGCAATTATCTGAAGCCATGCTATTAAGAAATTAGTGTGAAAAATCACCCAAAACAACACAAAATATTAAATAAAAAATTTTCTAGATAAAATTTTAAAATTACGGCTTCGAGGTGCATTGAGTCACCATTAAGACTACCTGTGTGCCAAATTTCAAGGCTGTAAGTGCGATAGATTCGTCTGGACATCGCACGCACGCACACAAACACCTTTTATAAGTATAGACTACAATATGAATATTTTACAAGATATAGTGGGGACAAATAAATCTTGACTAACAGAAAATCAGCCAACAGCGCATGAAGTAATGGGAAATTTGATTGCTGAAGAGAACGTGAACCTCAGTCTCATGTGGAGCTGAAAATTTTTTTAATTAATTTGATTCTTACTGAAATTCAATCTAAATATATGATAGCTCTTTCCATTGCTCGATCAAGAACAGCTATCAGACTTTTGGATGGTGACCTCACAGCACATTCTCCGTTACAGTTACCTCTGTTCTTAGATCACATTAAGAATCTTATAAACTATACAAGCAAAAGGTCTGATAAAACGATTGTCCAACAAAGTGCAAATTTATCATTTGGGATGAGTGTACGATGCCAAACAAATCGACCGTTGTCAAGACATGTTCTGGAATGAGAACTCCAAGCAATCTTTACATATATGCTCCAAACGGTGAGACTAAAAATGTCGTTTATTCGAAATCATTACAGAAGTAATTAATTAGGTATTATTAGTTAAGATTGAAGGTACTAAAAGCTCTTAAGGATTTGTATATTAAAACCCGAAAACTGTGCGTTTTGCTTTTTCTTTCATTTGCATAGAAGTGATAAACGCGAGCGGAGCCGCGGGTACAGTGGCTGGTTCAATGATATATTCGAATGTCTCCAAAGCTGGATGACAAATATTTGTAAAAATCAGCCAATCCAACTTAAACTGACCTTCAAATAGGGATAAACTTGATTTTCTCCGTTTGTATAAGATCAGGTACCTAACAGGTAATTACAATTTTTAACTATTACATATAAATTAGCCTTACAATAAAAATAAATTATTATAAACATTTGTTAGGTAATTTAAAAATTAAAATTTTCAAATACAGAGTACTCTCCATTATCCGTGCGCGGATTATCCGGTTTGCGGATTATCCGTGCTCATTCCGGACTCACAAAAAATTTAAAGAGAAACATTTTCACGCTTATCATGCATATAAAATCGATGTTGATGTTCGATCGAGAGATTCAGTCCGAGAAACTAGTGAGCCGTGACGGCGGAGGCTAAAGAATAGATTTTTTTTTCTTCCTCCACGTGCAATCTCTACCTGTTCAACCCCTAATTTTCCTAGAAATGAACCATCCACTTCCTGCTAGCTTATTCTCGTACGAACACGCTTCTCTCTGACACGTCATTCTTTAACTTCTTCGTCTTCTTTCACTTTCGCACGTGTTCCTTTAGTTTTTGCGTTTTGTTTATCGTCAGTTAGTAGCGCGAAATTTTTTACTGGTAATAATGAGTGGTGTGAAACGAAAACGAAACGTTTTAAATGTTAAACAAAAATTAGAAATCCTTCAAAAACTTGATAATGGAGAATCAGCTCGTACTGATGCAGAAAATGCACTAAATGAGGGAAATACAATTTCTCATTCTGCTGCACTACAATCTGTAGAAACTTTGTTAGATTATATGGGACAAAGAGAATTTGATTACGGTGATATTACTGCGATTCGTAAAATATGTGTTTATATGCGACAAGAGATGAACAAACAGCAAAAGCAAAGGCGCATTACAGATTTTTTTTAAGCAGGAAATGTTAAAAGGAAAATTCCTAGTTTGATGTTATACAGCATGCAAATGTAAGTAATTTTAATATTTTTGTACTGATATTGATTTTTTCTTTAATAAATAGGAGTTTTCGGATTATCCGTGTTATTCTATTGTCCGTGCGATCCCTCCCGGTGATTAACCCGGATAATCGGGAGTGCACTGTATAGGTTTAATTATAAAAATCCAAAATTACATATAAATTTCATATTATTAATGTTATTTTATATAAATTACTCTTACAATATAAATAAATTGTAAGAAACATTAGTTAGGTAATTTTAAGATTTAAATTGTCAAATATAGGTTTAATTATAAAAATCACAAAAATATAAATCCAAGAAGATGACAGTTATCTTGAACAGTATGAACAAGAAAGTCATGACCTTAGCATACAAACAAGCAAGATTACAGAAGAAGGGAAGAAACAGTTTTTCACGATAATCCAAGTAATAAAAATGCTTAAATTCTACCTCCAACGAAGTCCACTAGTATGCTCAAAGATTGTTGCAGTTTTATTCGTGTGTTTCTTGTCTCAGATAACTTCCTTACATGCTTTTAATATTGATAATTCTGCGTAATTACCGAGAAAGGCACAAAATCACAAATGTCAGGTACGATACGCTAATCACGTCGCTAAACCAAGTTAATGGCCGAATCAAAATACGCATCATGGCAAATTAGGATGCTTCAAAATTGCTGGCTCAAGTCAGAGGTGAAAAGCAAAGTGAACCTGCCGGAAGGCACAGTTTTTCACGCTCTATGGATGCTCAATTACAGCGTGTCGGATGAAGGGTTATTTATGTATCGATTTATGTTTGATTGCAATTATTTTAGAGTTCGAAAAAATGTTTTTAAGATGGAATGCGAAGATTATACGCTAACTAACTGATTTATTACTTTATTAAGCATTTAATAAAGGCTCACTTGTGTTTTATAAATAAGATGGTTAAATCTCTCACAAATGCTCTTTATACATTATAGTGCACCCAAATGCTCTGATGTGCGGCAAATTGTACTTTTACGTTTCTGTGAGGAATAGAACTTTTTTTATATTTATCTTGCCACAAACCAGGATTGATTGCATACTTTATATCTAGTTGCATCTTAGGTAATATGGCGTAATGCCAGCATATGTAATTAAAGTAACAGAATGCTTGTCACATTATACAATTTCACAGCGTTATGATCCGTAAATATAAATGAATAAATAAATAAACCGTCAAGAAATGATGGAGTTAAAGAGAGACATTAACAGAATTAGTTTTTTTTTTGTTTTGAAAACACATTTGAAATTCAAGTTTGTGATGAAAAGCGCTTCGTGTTTCACAAATATGCATAAAACTGCATTTCTTAATTTTATTAAATGTGCAGAATCAAATAAAAATGGGTAGAGGGGCTTCTACCCAGCGCCTATGGAACTCAAACCTGTGAACAAGGCAAGTGTGTCTTAAAAGAGATCCAGGTAATATAGAAATGAAAACTGATGTTAAAAATGAATTAACATATGAAGTAAAGAAGTGGAAAAAATATTCTTCAGAAGGGAAGGCTTATGCTAACTTAATATCCAAAATTATAACATTTATTCAGAATGAATTCATGTTAATTAAGAAAATTTAAGCCAGTTATTATAAAATGACAAATTCTCATGATAATGAATACTGTTGAAGTCGGTTATTTTAGAAAACGTGATAAAATGTAAAACAAGCTATTATCTAAGAAATAATTAAGTTCTAAGATTAAACCATGATATTAAAATGCAATAATTTTTGCAAATGTGGACATTTCAAGTAATGTCTAAAAGCGTTAAAAAATTTCTTGTTGTCATTTTACTAAGCAGTTCTTGCAAATAACCGTCATAAATGGTTTAATATTTTTTATACAAGTTTCAACTCTCAAATGCAGTAATGGAGTCAATTCACGTGGCGTTATATTAAAATTACATGACTGTGGGCATCGTCTGAATCTAACTTCAAATTGCCCAATGCTTTTTTCTGCGACATCACACGCTTTTTCCTAACTGCATAAACTAACTACTCCAAGATGCGCAAAGAACTCCAAAACTGGTGTTGTGAAATTTAAGTGAACATGAATAAGATTTCATACTCTGATAATCTAGCAACACTGAAATAATTTAGAGTTAAATAAAACAAATAACAATTAAATAGATAATTTAGACTGCCTAAAGTATCTATTTAATTATTATCACTTGCCAAATGAGACATGCCTAAGCATAAGACAGAACATGCTTTATCATAATTGAAGATAATTAAATCTTGTTTCCAAATATCATGCTTCTAAAATTGAAAATGCTTCAGAACTCGAATGATTCGACAAAATACTCCCTATGGTAGACAAGGAACATACAACTTTTCTAATAGTTGAAGATTGTAACCTCTAAATGGAGTTGTAATATTTAATGACAACTTCAAAGCTCAGATAACGGTTAGATAACATGCTATGGAGAGAATGGGAAGAATTTAGACCTTGACTTTTTCAAAAATTCTATCATTATTTTATCTGCAATCGCTCTGGCGTCGAATGAAAGAAAACTGAAACATCGTTATCTTCAAGATTTCTGCTAGGTATAATCGTTTTCTTTTCAAAGTTATCATTGAGGGAAATCATACAAGAGATGAGGAGTACACGAAGTTGTTCTACTGACAGAAGAAGTAATCTTTTTTTCAGTTCACCGGGCTTCCCAGATTATTAAACTCCTACTGGCATTTATATATATATTTTTCTTTTTTGCTAACCTCATAACTATGCTAGAAAAAAAGAAAAAATCTTTTTTTAAACACAGAATTAACAAATTTTCTGTCAGTTAAATTTTGATACCGATGCAAACAATGACATGCTGTATTGATAAAACTTTTCTTTTCTGTCAATATTAAGTTCTTATCGAATTTATTTACTGAAAAGGACATATAAAATTTATTACAAACTATTCTGATGCCATATTAAAGACTTGGACAACAGAAGTTCTTCCAAAATGTTCATTTCTACTGGTTTTATTTGGTTCGCTTAGCTAGCAGTTTATTGGTGCTAAGACCATGTTTTGATCATATTGCGTCAGACTGAAAGTTAAATTCCCATACGCCCAAAACAAAATGCAGTCAACTTACTCTGAAACAGTCGGTTGATTTGAGATTATGATCGTGACAGTTTAGTTGTAAAATCGTGACGGAAAGTGCAATGGCTTATTTAAATCAGAGAATAAGGTCCTATGTGTTTTTAAAATGCTGATTGTGCTGTATATCGCCAACCAATTTCGACAGTAATATGTCTCTACATACAAACTTTGAGAATTAAAAACGCCATTTTATCAAGATGTTTAAAGCAGATAGTTAAACAGTTTTTTTTTTTTTTTAACTTGGAGGCTATTCTCGTCGAAAAAAATTCATGTGAGAATCTCTATGCCCAATAAGAGTGCGTATAGAAATGTATCCATTTTCTATTACTAGTCGAATCTTTTCAAATTTGATTACTTGAAGTTTATTTTGTGTGTCAATATTCTGCTGTATGCTAGTTTGAATAAAGAATCTCTTGATGCATTTTTAAGATCCTATGCAAGAATTGTTTTCAAAAAATACAAGTCCGTTTTGAAGCCATATGAGACACACTTTTATTAAACAATATGCTGGAATCTAGCAAAATAAAATCGTAAAACCCCTGGAATAAAGGATGACTACGATGATTTAATGATTTTAGTGATTGTAAACACTCTTGAACCGCATAAAATGCAAGTATATATCATATAAAATGCAAAAGGTTTTTTTATTAAATCCTTTCAAAGCACATTTTTCGGGTCACACAACAAAACAAATATCAATCTTCAAAAGTAAAATTAATTCATTTAAAATCAGTATATATAAAAAAGTAAAGTAAGTATACTGTTCGTTTTTTGTTCTTTATGCACTAGACCGTTTGACTTACCCAGACCAAATTCTGCACACTATGTATTAGCACAAGAGGGAGTAACGCTGTGACAATTGTTTTGAAATACAGAATTAGATTTTTATTTATTTAATTTCAGGGGTTTTTTAAAACCTATTTCGGCTAATTTTCTTTTATCTATCTGCTATGTTAATTTATTATTTCTGGCATTTTTAAAATTTAGTTCTCTTTATATAATTTTCCTTTTCACATTAAAAGGAAGTGGTTCTTGCCTTTCCCCATTTTTATTTTAAATTTATTTCTCTTCATATATTATTGTCGTAATGAATTTTAATAATCTTAATTTAGTTTTACTCATAGATCATAATCTAATAAAAACAATCAATCAATAATAATAATAATTTCAAACTATGCGTGCTGTATAAGCAATAACCATAGTTGCATCAGGCATGTCTTAAGGATCTCAGTCAGCATAAAGAAACTCAGACATTTTAAAGAAATACTCAATCAGACAAGCTATTAAGACAGTTATCTTTATTATATAGTATGAGAGAATTATAAAAGAAATTGATGTAACATAATTAACAGCATAATGTCAGCCATTTGCTGGATAATACGATATCAAAATCTTGACTAAAATAAACAATTAACAAGATTCACTAATTAGAAATGTCTCTAATTATGCTCATTGCACAATCGCACACATATAAAAATCATTTTGTGACCACATGTCCTTACAGAAAATAATTCATCACCAAAAATAATTCATCAATAATAATAAAAAAACAATTCTTTACCCGTACAACAAGCAAACTCTTGTCATTGTCACCAGATTACTTACACCCAACAAATATCACTTCACGCAAGGATTATTCGCATTTGCATTCTTTACTAACTGATTAACTGGGATCCTTAAGTTCAGGAATCTCCGAGAGATCCAGTTCGATGACTAATATTTAAACCAATGGACTGCACACGAAATATTAATATGCATTGTTATATATCACTCGCCATATTTGATTCTAGAACACCTTGTCTTTTTTTTACCACAGATTTTTATAAATAGGTCAGAATCAGGAAAATTTCCGTTATTCCACCGATTCTGGCTGCAGTCATCGTAAGATGACTCATCCGACCAAATAACTGACATCTTAAAATGACCACATTCTGATTTTGTCAAGATCTGAAGATAAAACAGGGTTCATACATTTCCTTAAAAGAAAATCAAGGACTATTAAGTTTAAGGATAAAAGACCAAAAAAATAAGGACCCTAAATTGAATAAACTAATGAATTGTCACACGTATTTTAAATAAAATGTCTCATTTTGAAAATTCAACTTTTAGATGATAGTATAATATAAAAATAGAAGATACATTCAAATTTAATACAACAAAGCTCATAAAATATGAGTTAATTGATATAAAAACCCAGGAAACTGAGTTAATTAAATTTAACATATCTTTTTAATTCCAATCTTTTTTTCATCAATTTTAGATCCAAGATGATTTATTAATTTTTTTTCCAGTAATTGTTTTTCTTAGTTCATGCCTTAGACAAGCAGAGATTATGTCTTTGATTTTAGGCCTCTAAGCTAAAACATTTGTCTTTCTCCATTTGTTTGTGTATTTTATGGAACATTTCTTGTTTAAGTCTATTTCCTCCATTGATTTTCGTTTCAGTTAGTTTTTTTGTTTCAGTCTTTTCTTTGATCTTTCACTTTTAAATACTATGTATTTTGCTCTGATGGAGGTAGAAAAGTATGGACTTGACTTGGTTAAATGGCGTAAAAATAAGGATTTATAGGAATTTTAAGACTAAATGTAAAGTAAGGACTTTAAGGACACTGTAAGGACATTCGAACCCTGTAAAATGAGTAACTGTTCGGCGTCTCTTCATCAACCGGCGTGGATGCTTGAAGGCTCCCGGTCGAAATTACGTTCCTCAACCTTTTTCTACATCACCTTTTTTAATTTTTTTACATCGTTAACTGCTGATCGTCTCACACCGCCCAGCAACCCCAAAAGGCTCTTCGCCAAGTCTCTAAACTGATCGACCATTATCAAAAAAAAATTCTCAATACCAGGACTCAGAACGTCCCAGAAGCATTACCGACAATCTATTTCTAAGAATTCTGAGGAGGGGGGGCACATCCGCCAAAGTAGAGAATATGTTGTTTTAACAAGACATCCTTTTTTCGGGGGTATAAAGGGAACTGGTTGAATAAAATGTTTCACTTTTTTCTTTCGCAACGATTTTCTGTGTTGAAGACAAAATATTATGCTACCGTGGACCGTGATTTAATTTATAAATATTGTTGGGGGGGGGGGACAGAATCGTTTCTTGATTTATTTCTGTCTTTTTTTCTTTTCCTTTTGGTGTTTTGATTTTAACGCATATTTTTTTTTATTAAGATTTGACAGATATTTTTTCAAGTTTATATTTTTAATTACAACGCTGGACAATTCTGATAAGTAAAATTGTTTATTTTCAAGTTATATTATTATTTTATACGTTTTGCTATTATACGTATATTATTTAGAATATTTTTTTCCAAACTTCTCGTTTCATTCAAATCATACTGTTATACCAAAGGTAATAAAAGCAGAATTGAAAGTTTGTACAACAAGAAATGGATCAAAGGAATTTAAGTTTGTGGAAAAGGTAATGTAAAATTTGTAGGAAAGAAACGGGGGCATATAGAAAAATATAGATCCAGAGCAATTTCAGGTTATCAGCTAATAAGATGAAAAAATTCGATGAGACACACTAATGAATTAGGAGAAAGTTTCTACAAAACAATAAACTATACTATAAACTAGAAATCCGTTTCTATATGATTGAGAGAGATATAAGAGATAAATTGCTTCGTTTCACAGAACTAGGGTTACACCTCAGCTCTCTCTCCCTTCCAAACCCCCAAGAATCCACAAGCTCACCGCTTCATCGCCAAATGCAGTTTTATGCATTTTACTTCCAACCAGTCCGAATTTTAAACATGCCTTATTTTCACAGAAATGTTGCTGAGAAAGCTTCCCACATGTATTCACACTCACTAATTATTTTTTTAGCCAAGATATATTTAACTTTTCATTCTGGGCAGATTATTTATGTACAAATCTCAGAAAATTTGTTATCAGAAGTGATATAACTCCATTTTGCAACCTTTACTAAAAAAGGACCTTTTAAGAAAAAAGTGGTCTTTAAACATGCATGTAACTATTCAAAATTTGGGCATATAATGATTATGTATTTTAGCTTTTTTAAAACTGATAAGATCCGACATTACCTGATGTTATGTTGACTCAAAAAGCTCCCACATGTACAGACTCACTCCATGATTACAATTTAATCAAGAAAGAGTACAACATTTTCTCTAGTTGTCACTATGTTTTTAAACTCAGAAAATGAGTAATCGAAGATGAAATAGCCCAATCCTCAACCTTTAACTAAAAGGATATATGAGACATTCATTCATTTGCCTAATCAAACTGCAGAGACTTATTTGTTCAAACTATTTAACTAAAAAAAAAAATCTTGTATGCTTTCTGTCAGATACAAACAAACCAAAGTGCGTTCAAAGCATTAAGAAATCCGAACTTTTTTGTCTCTAGAGATTCACGCGATTGAAATTGACCTTTTTTTTCTCTACGAGAGAATTATAATATAATTTGATTTTTTCCAAATATTAATTCTATTTTTTTCTCTATTACTAATCGAAACATCTAGATATATGAACAATATATTTCTCAATTTTTTTTTTTTTATGGAAACAGATTGACTTAAACTCTCTATCAAACGATATCACAGAACTTGACCCTCTTCTGCGATCATTTCCTTCATTTTTCAATCTTTGCGCTCGGTTCAAAGAATACTAAACAAACGCTTTCTTCCCAACAGCTAATTACACTCAATCGATATTTTCTTCTGGAACATGCGGAGGCTGAAGGAAAAAGTCGTGTGAACGGCTTGTGTGAGACAATTCAAGACACGAGTAAAGCGGGTTGGTGCGTTGGTGCTCAACTCCTGTGTCGTGATCGTAGTAGGAAAGTCACACTTGACAGTACTGGAATTACTCATTGAGATGAAATTTTATTTTGAATCTGAACTGAGGTATACTTGGATGTGCATTAGAGCTTTTATGACTGGATTTTAAACCTATGTTACTAATTTTGAAATGGCATTTAAAATTATTTTACTTTTGATATAAAATGCAATATCTTTTATGCATGACTGTGTAAAAATTAAGTTGACTATAAAAAATATCTGATTTCATGCCCATACAATAAAAGCTGTTTTGGTTTTGGAAAGTGCCTCTAAGACTATATTTGAGTTACGTTTTCCCTAAACATTCAGTGCATTTGATTCTCAATTGAAAATATGGAGATAGTTCCTCTGTATACTATTAACTCCGTTATATCGTCCTTCCATGATTTAATACATAGCATCTACAGTCAAAAGTAATATAAATGAATCTATCACTTTGGTCGATTTCACCTGATTTTTAGTTCAACCAAGATAATATTAAAAACAATTTATTTAAAAAGTATGTAATTAAGATATTGATATTTTAAAAAGTCTCAAGACTTTACAGTTGATGATTTGATTCAATAATAGTTATAATAACTAAGTTAGTAGTTAAACATCTACAAAAAAATTAGATACCATCGTGTACATATTTTTTCGTCGTAACTCAAGAATTAGTTCCCATATAGAATAAAAAAAGTCTAATCATATTTACCATTTTATTTTTTATTAGTATATATATCATTTCAAATTCATATTTGCTAATTTTATAAATGTTAAGTATTTGTCTTCTATGTTTTATAAAGATTTAAAGTATTGTAAGCAATTCAGTCGACTTGCCTTGCACTAGAGGTTTTGAAATATTATACACTACATCAGATGCATTAACCTGTCTCGCACACATGGACTCACTCGATATTTTCACATTTAACTATCGATTAATTAAAACCTAAATATTGGTTATTCATTACAGTATTAAAATGTATAAATTAAAAGACTAAATAGGATGAAAATAATAGTGAAGTGACTGTTGATTAACATTTCATGAAACCACTAAGAGAAAATATCCGTGACTCCCCATGAGATGTGAAAATACCTCTCATCCTTGAACCTCGCTATGATGAAACTCGAGAGAAGCACAGACTTGACAAAAAAAAAAAAAAAATCGGACGAAAAAGTGGACCTCCCAAAATATCCTTCAGGAAAGAAGAAAGTATTAATAAGAACATTTACTGAGATATTTATTTAATTGCCGAGTTAATCAGAAACATAACAGATGAAATATAATATCAATATCGACAGTATTTTTCCAGCAATATCGTTTTACAACCGTTGCAAAAAGAATAATCTGTAGTTAAGTAAATTCTGTTTCTAAACTGTTATATATGTGCGTCCTTTAAGAAGCCGCTATAGATAGGATACATGAGTTAAGAATTTGTTGTGATTCCATCAAGGAGAATATATAAGCATCATCGTAATAAAAATATATATTTATTAAAGATATTTTACTTCATAATTTCCTTTGTCATCCGAATGATGTTCATATGGTGTCTTTTTACAATTCCATTGAAATTGACAGCTGAATATCCGTGACCCATAAGACAGACTTAGAAATACTCATCCATAGCCAAATTCTCGGTGACAAAACCGAGAAAGAGCATCTTGACACAAAATAGAAACAAAAGGAACACACAATCTGATTGAGTAGATGAAAAATGACCTCTCCTCAAAATATCGATTCCAGAATAAAAGAAAAAAAATTATTAAAGAAAAGGAACCATCGCAGAAAGGGATTTTGATAAAGATCCCATTCAATCATCTGTGAATCTAACTGAAAATGTTGGAATGAAAAGGTTGATAGAAAGAGAGGGGGAGGTCAGTTTGCTCAAAGCGTTAAAATTTTCCATTTTCAAAAGTACGCCACAATACCCTGCACTTCACGGTCAGGGGAAAGGGAGGTTGAGCTTTCCTTCGGCAGGGAAATATTCTTCTTAGGAGTAGTGAAGCATCAGGTGTTTATTTATATTCATACAGAATCCATAGAATCTTTTACTTGTGTACCTATTAGTCATTAGGCATTTTCAGGAATCTATGCATGATGTAAAATGAATTCCCTGGCGTCTGTATGGCCAGACATTTTAAAACTCAGGAAATGCCACTATACTGATGTTGGAATATTCCGTACCATTTTGTAGGTTATTTATCGAAGTTTTGAAAGTATATTAAATGCATATCAAAATAAAAGGAGATTAATAATTGCGATTTCGTACCCACGATCCATGGAAACTCAAGTAGCAGTATTTGTGCTTTTAGTATGCGCCCAGGAATTCACCATCTGTTTACAATCTCTCAGCAAGTGTCTGTATGTGAACATTTATAAGTCGAGAAATACAAATGTTTTATTGGAGATATTTGTACTATTCTGTAGGGCATTTATTGGCCTTTCAAGGAAAGGGCGTTGAACAATTAAATCCAATCCAACCTCGATTCGCTCATGCGTAAAATACCATCCTCGATCAACGCATGCATAAAACAACTTTAGGATCTGTGCATTGCGTTTTTCATCCGCGCATGCGTGAAATAGCAGGAACTGTGCTTTTGCGTATGCTCTAAATTTATGTTTGTTTTGCATCTTACTTTTAGTTATTTTAAAGATTTGCATTATTTCAAAATCACATCCAACTGAGTTTTAAATTCTCTTAATCCATCTGGTCCATCATCCACACCTCCACAAACTAATTTTAAAAGCTGGTGCTCCCATTATACTACTAGCAATTTAAATCTTCCAAAACTGTGGGACTCGACTACAAGTAAAAGTTTGAAAAAATTCTTCATTGAGGCATTACTTTTAACTGACTCTGGAGAATCAGTTTTAATACCGACGACCTCTCCTTCCAACAATTTACCGTTTCCTTTAAACGTGTTCAATTCCCAGTTAGAATCTGTTTCAGCACATGACGTGTACAGGACAGAACATTCACACTGCTGGGATTGACTTAAGCAGGAGAATGTTTTTCTTGTGGACAATTTTATGTGGCACTTTCAAAGTTACCTCCAAACCATCACTTTTTTATCTTGGCACCTAGGAGGAAAGAGCAATTTAAATATTATTTCATATCACAGATTGCATTTACATACGCAGTGGAATTACACGTATGTATAGAACAATCTCAAACGCGTGCTGAGCCACTTGAGTACAACAACTAGTTCAAGATATGTATAAACAAATTATTCCATTTACATATGATTAAACAGCGAAAAAAAATGGAGAGTGGTTTGCATGGCATGAGTGGATAAAGTACAAGAAGTGCGCTGGAACTTTAAACTAAATTCCAAAGATATTAACTGTTAGATTCACAAGGCAAAATAAAACGCTTTCTAATGCAAACAGAACACATTGAATAAAGAAAACCTTGAGATTACAAATGTATTATTGTATTCATCACAGTGTAAAAGAAGACAAATCGCCATATTCAAGTTCTTTGACTCAAATCTTGGCTAAAGAGAAGGCGGAAGTTCAAATGGGGTTGCAAATTCAAAGAGATCATTGGAAATAAATTTATTCGTAAAGTACTATTACTCTCTTAATAGGCTGTATCGCAAGAGAGCGGTCAGAGTATCCAGAAAAACGTGTTTCAGTGGATGACTCTGATTTTTTATGCTAACGATATTTTTTTTATTTTTTATGGCAGATTTACGACTTGAAACTGATATTCCGAAACAACTGGCTCATTCACATAATTACGATAAAAATTGATGAACTCATTACTTTAAAATGAGCAAACGAAACGGTATCTTATTATGATTTTTTTACTTCAAGGTTTTACGTTTAGTGCTTCTATTTCAATAATGAATGAAATCCTAGATCCCAGAAGTCATGAATGATCTATCAGGCATTTCTTAATACTCTAGCTAGAGGCTTAATTTTGTAAATAAGTGTGCAATTTTTATTTTGCATTTCTACGCAGGTTTCGGCGCTCTTACATTTCAATACTTTTTCTTTTTTAATACGAGTTGGAGAAAGATGAAACTTTTTTTGAGAGCAATGAAAAATCAGATCTAATGAAATTCAAGCTATTCAATGAGAATCTGTAACAAAATCCTGGAATAATTAATTTTACGTTAAGCAGTTTTCTGATTAGTAACACAGGTTTATGATACATGTTTCACATCCACAAATCTGCCCCTAAAATTTCGTCACTTCCGTGATTTGATGCTATAAATCCATTTCCCGCCATTCATTTTCCCTCCATTATTTTCCCACAGGCCATCTACAAAGCATGACCGTTATGCTTACCTACCTGGAATAGAAAAAAAAAGGGAGAAGAAAGTCTAATTTAGAAATAGGACTGTAGAGGGCACGCGCGACACGCGGAACTTCCTCAGTAAGGGCCCCTTTTCTCAGGAAGGGGTTCATTGTTTCGAAGTGGGTCAGGGGAGAAAGCAGGAGTGTGGAAAGAAAAGGGATTGGTCTCAGTGCCTTCCTCTCCGATGACAGAAGTCTGAATTATGCGTTGCGCAGGAGGTCCCTCTGCATGCGTCAGGTAAGGTGATACATTCAAGTGCGTTCTAGGGTGACTGCGGCGAGGCCTGGGAGTGCTCTAGGGTATCTGGAAGCTTTTACACAAACTTTTGTTCTCAAGCAAATCTTGAAGAAGAGATTTCTCATAGATGTTTGTATAGAACGTCGATACACTTGCCTCCACGAATGTTGCTGGATTACAGAACAAAAGTTGTGCGTTGTGAAACACGATATAATGATGATGATAAAACATGCATGTTTGGAGAAAAAATATTTTCCCAAATCAATTATGTATCAAATTAATGCTTCGCCTTTAATGCTGTTTTTAATATTTTTATTTATTGCTTAAACAGGGCCAACAGTTTGTGAGAAAAAAAATAACTGTGTTTTAATTAAAATACAAAACAGATTAATATAAAATTTAAGAATTGTAGAATAGAATTCAGCTGTAAAACTTTCAAAATGAAAAAGCGAGAAATCAACATATTACATAGAAAGCATGAAAACAATTTGAAATTCTTGGCGAAGAAGATTCTGAGCTTTGTGCTGAACTCTTAATAGGTGAGGGGCGAGGAACAAAGAGCCTTAGAGTATAAGATACACATATCATTTTGATCCACTACTATGTTATCTTTACTGTGTGGTTGACCGGTACCTTGATTCTGGCTCTACAGTTCTCTGGACCAGATTCTGAATTACCTCCATTAATAGTCAAGAAGAAGAGAAACGTGATGGTCGTATTCTTGCTGTAAAATTCACTGGGCTTGTGAAGGTATATTTGTTATTAGATGTCAATTCTATAAGCGTTCTTTTATTAAACTATCCTTAAAATCATTACAGTTATAACAAATATATTTAGTTCAACATTATTATGTTTATAAGTTTATATCTATCAAATATTGAGAATTTACTCCAATAATCAGCGCGGCTCTATTCGTTTTTCATATAACCTCTGTTCTCAGGGGTGAAACCGGGTACTCAGAGACAATCAGTATTGATGATTCCTCCGATGAAAACACATCAGACGTTGATTGTTTATATTTAATGATTTATTTCTAATTTAAAATAGAAAGGGTTAATCCACTTCAAGCTGTGCCACAGATGCTCAGTGTGGCGCTGAGGGGAAGAAGACACCTGCTTTACATGTGAATTTTGTAACTAATATTCTTCAACTGTTATATAAAGTAAAAGATTCCTGCTACTTTCCCACAGAAAATCTAGTTTTCTAATTTCTCATAAAGGTTAACATGTGTACCCACACTAGTGGATAAAGCGGAAACTGACTTTTTTATATAGAAATATCATTGATAAAAAAATGAGTGAAGCTATGAGTTTCTATGAAAAGATATATGGTACTCGATAAACAATACATATTCAAATAAG
Source organism: Araneus ventricosus (assembly GCA_013235015.1). Lineage (NCBI taxonomy): Eukaryota > Metazoa > Arthropoda > Arachnida > Araneae > Araneidae > Araneus > Araneus ventricosus. The sequence continues at coordinate 2,222 of BGPR01007409.1, read as the reverse complement.
AATTTGACAAACTCTGTGCCGAATAGTTGAGCTCAACAGGTCTCCGAGAATTCTTAGCTATCAGGTTTTCTCCACTTTCCTCTATATTCAACGAAGACAGTAAGTGGATGACTAATTGACTAAAATATAAAGAATGCAAAGTATATTTCAAAATCAGGTTCCTCAAAATATCCTACAACAATTGGGTTCAACAATAAGGTTCGCTTTTACAGAAAATAGTCATTATGCATTGGTACATATGAAAAGTTAATTATCAATGATAGGGTTTTATGAAGAATAAGCTATCAATGAAATCCTTATCATTAATTAACTCTTGAACTGAATTTCGTTAGTAACAAATATGATGTTTAATTTTTAGTTGCTCATCCTCGTTACTCGTTCTGTGATGCAAATGTAGAATATTCATATAGAAATATCACTTTACATTAAAACTACTTCGCTGTTCTGAAATAATAAGATTATAAAAATAATGAGAGATAAAATTAAACTAGTTTTCATGAAAAGAAATTATTATTATTGTTAGACTTTGCATCACATTTGAAATGTCAAGAACCGTAGACGAGACAGAAAGAATACTATTTTTTTGTTGCCGTCATCTATAGAACTCAAGTATTATGCTAAACAATTTTAATACACATTTTTCTGTAATAAAAGAGTTTCCTTGCTTTATACAAAGAAAATCATGTAATAATGATACAGTAGTAAATGTCTATGATTGACGGATTAAAACAAATAAGCCAGAAAAAACTTGTTTTATTATTAAATTTAAAGTTTTTTAAATAAATAAATTACCTCAGTTAGACAATCTCTTTTTTATTTACGTATGTAGACTGACATAAAGAAATAATGATAATTTTGAGAGATAAAGACCTGTGAAATGGTAATTAATTTATAAGAATTAATTATTTAGAATTAATTTTTGAGTTTCATATTTTAATTTATAAGGGATTTTGTAAAATCAGGTGAAAGATCGAAAATAATCAGAAAAGGGCCTATAAACTCAGACTATTTTATCTTTCAAAAGTAAAAAAATGAAATGAAACAGAATGGAAGGAAATCTTTTCTAAGAATATTTTCAATTTCTTTGTCTGTCCAAAATACAAATTAAACAATTTAATACTTCTTGTTGGTATTCAATTTTTATATAGTAACAAAATTGTTGTTAATTTTTTGCCAGTAGTCTTAAAATCGGAAAGTTTCTAAAATATTTATATTAAAACATTACATCCTACTGTTGCTAAATCTATATATTTTAGGTTCGTCTAGGAAGGTCAGGAAGGAGGAAAATAACCTCCTTTTTGAATACATAATATTTAAAATCGATGGTAGATAGCACAGGAGCTAAACTTGCGTCATTGTAATTAATAATTTAATTCATTTGCGTTAATTATCAATACTTTCTTCAATTTTCTGTTTTTCTATTTACCGAAATAAGAGTAATATTTTCTGTATGAATGGTAATGAAAAGTTATAATATAGGATATGTTGAAATTTTATTTTTTGTCTTAAGAAAAAAAAAAAGACTGAATACTTTGTTAAGAATTCAGATGCATTATTAAAAAAGTTGGATAGGCAACCGGGCTTTTAATAGAATTTTCTATATCTTTTAAAGTTAAAAAATACTAAAACAAATTATTTTTTTAATGTGACTCGTATAAATCTATTTAAAAGTTTTGGTTGTAGAAATTACATTTAAAATAATATAACTTGCCATCTACTGTCTATCTTTAACAAGAAAAATATTCAAGAACAGTGGCGGCGAGTCAGGGAGGCCTCCTTCTTTGCGGGAAGGATTAATTTCTATTTCATTTAGCCCGCCTAGAAATAGAAAAAACAGAGTGCTATAAAACCAGCTAATTTAGTAGCTAAATATTTAGATTTTGTTATCTACCTATATCTCGGTAATTTTTTGGTTTGTCTATAAATCTACCCCCCCTACTTATAACTCCCAATCGCGCTGCATTTCGAGAAATAGGACTTTCTTTTTTTTAAAATTACAACTTCAGAACTATAGTTGAATAATACAACAAGTTAAAGCATTGCAAAATGCTTTATAAAGTGAGTACTATATCATTTACTAGCAAAATCTTGTAAAAACTTAAATTTAACATTTTACAATGGCGCAACAACTTCTCATATAGCCAAAGTAATAAAACAAAACATCTGATATATGAAACAGCAGGCATTGAGCATTTCTTATTACATCAAATTAACTATTATAT
>BGPR01007408.1:36065-65220 GCA_013235015.1 Araneus ventricosus | reverse complement strand
TCTAATTTGAATTTTCTGCAGCTCACAAATGATTCGTTCTTCCTTTACTCAGTTAGGAACCCGAATGAGTTCCAAATTATCAATTTTTTTTATAATTTACCACTTTTAATGTTTTAAATGACGCCACTAGTTGTGTCTCTCTTTTAATTCCCCAATTTTTTATTTTGTTCCAGAAAAACTGAATTTTGACAAAAGTTTCTGCAACAGGACTTTCTTTTTATTTTGCTTTGGTGTTTAACTTACAAATTTTAAACTAAATTCGATAGTCAGATGTGTTGTGGATTTTTCTTTTCATTTTTTCCTAAATCCTGGTTAAAAATATTAATAAACATTGCTTTATAATTTTGCACGGAAGATATCTATCTTGGAAACTACTTTCTACAATAATTTATTTAACTTGACTTGATTCGCGCACAAAAAGATAGATGAAAATCAATTTCTCACTCATTTCCATATGCGAGAGCGAAAGAGAAAAAAATGTTTCACACTTGTGGATTCTCGATGAAGATACATTTCTTTTAACATTTTCAGATCTTCAATATCATTAAATCATTAATTAAATTAAATTGAGTTTTCGTACCATTATCACCACGTAGTAGTTGATTTGATAGGCAATAGGTCGCATGATTATAAAAAAATTCAGCTGTTTAGTATTCTATTAAAAATTTCGCTAAATAAGGATTTTAATTTAATTTATATAAAAATTATATTTTAAATATCAAGTCTTTCTTTCATTTTTTTACAAATTATTTTTTTCTTTTTTTTTACAAAAACACTCTCTACAATAGGAGGCATTTGACATACGCTGTAGTAATTGGAAAATTTTAATTTATTTTATTTATTTGATATTATTTTAAAATATGGAAGCATTTTAATTATCGTTCTGGAAATTATAAAAAAAGCTATTTAATGTCTCCCATACTCGACTCTAAGACTTGAGAGTTTATATTTCTATTATTTCCTGAAATATGTATAGTGCAACTGATTATTTTTTTAACTCTCACACCGGAAATAGCATGATTAAAATACAACTCATATCACAGTATGTGTTAAAAACATTTCATTTATAATTACATTTTCCATTCAGTAATAAATTTCATTTCTTAAATTTAATATTTAACAATTGATATTTTGTTCTAAAAGGTGATTAAACACACTTTAATATTATGAATAAATATACTTAATATAATACTTTAATTCTGATGCTAGAATTTTATTTGTATTTCTGCTACCATCTAAAATACTGCATTAATATTTATACAATACGTGAAATATGCGAAAAATTTAAAAAATCGTAATTACACAGAATCCTTTAAATGAAGACTAACAATCATTAGGCTTTAAATGCTTAGAAATAAATAAATTGCCTTTCCTTCAACTAAAAGTATTCTAATTCCATTCATTTTTCTGATGAAACTTCTGAGAAAGGTTTAATATTCATTAGCACAAATTTCTCAAGAATTGAAGGAATAATCTAGTATTATTTTCAATTAATTGGGAATTCTATTACTGACTTGTGTTTCATGATTTTTCTTTGATAATCAATTAACAAGATTCCTATCTTAACAGAAGCTCCCATAAGAATAGTGTCTATCGACTATTTATATTACCAGTTCAACAATTAAATTGAAACCTACAAATAAATAATATATTTAATAGATAATCCTTTTATATTGCTACTGAATAATTTTAGTTTTTTCTTGCTTACAAATTATCTGCATTTTTGAGTGAAAATGTTAATTTTCCTATTAACTAAAGCTGCTTATCTTTTGGAAATTTAAGAAAGTTAAAATATTTTTCATGAATTCTGGTTATTTTCATTCCATGCATATTTCAACTAACAAATTGAATTAATTCCTTCCAGTTTTCATGTAGAAAATGTGAGAGTAAAGCTTCTCAACTTATTTTAAACATGTTTACTTCTAAAGGAATTCAATTTCGCACGTTGATTACGATGAAATATACTAACAAGATCACCACACTAGATTTTTAAAAAGCTTCTCATGAAATGCTTTTGATTTACTTCACGTAAACATGTCTTACGTATCCATACAAGTATTAGAAAATGGCAAATGCTAAAGTCCATCTGAATCTAATTGATCTAAATTTAGACTCTTTCGTCTCAATTTGATTCATTGTGTATTTATTCATTGATTTATTTCAAGAAATTAGAAGAGTGTTTATGAAAAATATTATTCTGTCAAGTTTTTATTCATCTAATTGATTTCCTGGAATACACCTCACAGCGTATTTTCATATTTTATTAAACAAAATGATTGTTAATTGCCAATGTTTGCTGTTTAAAATTGATGCAAGAAAAACTTGCACTAAGTTTACAAAATCTCTCAACAAACTACCAATTCTCATTTTTTAGAAAAATGCTTGGACATTTATTTATTTTGAGAAATATGGTCTAAGATATGCTAAATTTAAAAAAGTGATAAGGGTGTCTTTAGTTTTTGAATAAAGAGTTTAATCGAAATTAGAACTAAAAAATATAAAAATCAAAAATTTTGGAAAATGGATTTTATTACTTTCTCGTATACGAAGTATACAAAGAGAAAGTATTGTAATCGTCAAAAAATTCGAACTCGAGATTTTGACGAATCTCCACGTTTTAGACCTCCCTGAGTCCGAAAAACATTATTTTGGAATTATGTCTGTCTGTGAACACGATAACTCGAAAACTATTAAAGCTACGGGAATGAAATTTGGTATGTGGTCTTTAAACGTAATTTGTAGGTTTCTATCAAATTTTGGACAAAATCGGTCAACGGGAAGTCTGTCTCTCTGTATGACCGCGGTCATGTGAACATTATAACTCAAAAACTTGAATATCTACATGGATAAAATTTGGTATACGGTTTTATCGTCATGAATGTAGGTCCGTATAAAAGTTTGGGCCAAATCCGTCAAAGGGTTGACTCTCTGTCGGTTTGTATTCGCATCTCCAACGAATCCGCTGTCTCCACGCGCATGCGTACTGGACGCAATCTTCTGTGCACGATATTTATTGACTCTGTTTGGCGCTTTTTTTATTCCGATTCTCCAGGCGCATGCGTACTGGTAGCACCCAGCACGCGGGAGAATTATGTGACTTTGAATGCTTGAGCAGCAGAGTAGAAATCGGTACATTTAAATCGAACGCATATTTGGTGATTTCTTTTTTACCTAAGTATTTTCTGATAGTCTTGATCCTGGAGTTACACAAGGTTCGAAATTTTTATCCGGGGAAGGGGAAACAGCACCTTTTTCGAGAAGTATGAAGGAAAGTTTAGGTAACACTCCTCTGGTTTTTCACGCTGTTTGGGAAAGGAGAATTTTATTCAATAATTTTGTTTATAAGTGAAAAAAACAATTATTCAAAATTAGATTGTTTGCTCCAACTACCCAAGGATATAAAAAATGAAATTTCTTATTGCTATTATTTGATTATACAGTTCAAATTCAATTATAGTTAATTGAAAAGATTGCAGCTTGTAAATAAAACAACCAGACGAGCTTAGTATTTATAAATGAAGAATCAGCGTAAATAGTTCTAAACGACAGACATTTTTTATTTTATGGATTTCTTTTAAGAAAGTATAAATCATTATAATGATGTATCAGCATGATGAATTATTATAAGAATTATCATGATATTTTCTGAAATAAAATAGAATTTTAGGTTGTACAATTTTTATATCTAAAGCACTAAATTATCTTCCTCTCAATGAAAAAATGAACAAGGAAAAAGAAAGTAAATGATTGTATAAAATAATTGATGAAGTATGACTAAATATATTAAACTATATTTCTCTAGATACAAACATGATTGCATAACTTCAGTCTTAAAGTTTTCATAGTTTTTTCTATAGCCATATAGTATGCCACTAGACTACGAACATTTTTTCATGCTACATTAATTCATTCCCAAATTTGTACATTGCTTTCAACCACATATATACTTAATCCAATGGATTATGCAAATATCTTTTATCTTCAAGGAGATGTACTTTACGGTATTTTTTATAAGTACATATCTTTCGCAGACCAAACCTCACCTCTCCACCGTCACTGCAACCGCCTAATTTGATTGCAGAAAAGTTTTTTTTTTAAATAGAAGATCAAGTAGACTGCTTTAAATTAGTTATCTTGGAAGTTACCATCTTCGCAGACCTCCGTACTCACCTTTCCACCGCTCAGCTTGCAACCGCTAATTTGATTGCAGAAAAGTGTTTTTTTAAAATAGAATTCTTGTGAATACTTTTAAATTAGTTATTTTTCGCAGTTACCATCTTTCGCAGACCTCCATTCTCACCTTTCCACCTCGCAGCTTGCAACCTCTAATTTGATTGCAGAAAAGTGTTTGTTTTTTTTTAAATAGAATGCTTGTGAATACTTTTAAATTAGTTATTTCACCTAATCCAAAATTTTGAACTATGAAGGCTAACTAATATTATTGACCTCAATTTGCTATTATTTTAGAAGCATAATTACTGTTATTGAAACATCCATTATTCAAATAAATTTTCAGTCACACACTTGGAATTTACTCCTTCCGAAGCTTAGTTTGGGAAAAAGGCAGTCATCAGAGTATATGCGTTTGTTTTCACTAAGTTTCTAAATCCAGCTAAAAGAAAAATCTTTCAAACAGTTTACGGACAGAACGGGAAGTTAACACTTTTGTCTGACCTTTCTTTTAATAGCCAAATGCAAAGCAGGACCCTCTTTCATTGGGTGGAAAATGTGTGGGCGCCAAAAATGTAAAGACATCTAAACGACCTGAGAGTGTAAGGTACACAACAAAATTTAAAAATTTAGATAAAAAATTAGTTTGTTTTCCCGAACACATTTGCTTTTTTGTAATTCATGGTTTTAGACAGCTAAAATGAGATAAATATTTTATTTTTTTTAAAGAAGTGGGGGGCGACGGCCCCCGTTACGCCCCTACTCGCCTCGTTGCCCTCTTTTATTATAGGGGTAGGGAACCTTTCAGTTATTCTGAAGTGCCAGAGAGTACCATTTATTTCCTTTCTGGCAAAAAGATTGTAAACTTGATAGAAACGATGATGTCACAACCTAGCAAGCATCAGCGCCATCTCTTGGGAAAAGGGATTTTTAAAATTCTACGAGGCAAGCCTTAAATACTGCATGTCGTCGTCATTCAGGTGTAAGTCACTAAGTCCACAAAACCTTTCGACGGACAACTGCAGTGAAGTAGCGGTTTTAATTACTTATTTCGTGATAGAAACCTATTATTTAAACATCAGCGAATCAATCATAGGTTGAAGAAATATGTAAAATATTTTTTTACAATTCATCATAACGAATCAAGGTTAATTAAGTTTAAACTGACCACATGTTGAAACTTTAGTTTTGGACTCAATGACTTCTGCCTGAACGTCGACGATATATATTAGTGAAACAGGCTAGAAAACGAAATAAACCCCATGGATTTCCAATATTTTGCACAATTTTGTCACAAATTTGTGAAAAGAAATTTTCAGACTATAAATGCAGTTTCATATCGCTCTAAATAAAGTTTTCATCCCCTACAATAGGCATTTTACAATATTATTGAGGCACCATGACGATTGAAGGACGTACAGATAAAAAATACTACTTAAATCTTCTAGCATTCTGATGGTTAGTTATGCTTATCTCTAATACTACACTGTAAAAAAAATCCCGTAAAATTTACGGTTTTAAACTGGCAGCTGGGTTGGTTGTGCAAAACCGTAAAAGTTACGAAGTAAATCCGTAGGCACAACGGTTTTTTACCATACAGGAACAAGTTTTTCCCGTAAAAGTTACGAAGTAAATCCGTAGTCACAACGGTTTTTTACCGTATGAAATCAAGTTTTCTCCGTAAAAATTAGGTCATCGAAGTAAGTGGCGTCATCGACTGAGTTGAGTTGTTTTTCTCCTTCTGTTCGAGTTGAGTTGAAATGTGCTGATGTGTATTATCAATTAGGAATATTAATTAATCAAGGCTTAATTATTAATTTCAATTAGTTTAATTAATATAATTTTTATTTGAACTTACTTGGACGATTTCGATGCAAGATGGTGAAAAAACTTCTAACTCCTCCGAGACGGGGATCGAAACCGCGTTCATAGAAATAAAAGGCAGTCGCTCTAACCACTAGACCACCGGAGACTTCATAAGATAAAGAAAAAATAATCTATTTGAGTTTTAAAGTCACTATAGCTCTAGTGGCGCCACCTAGTGGTGTAAAAATCAACTATTGCCAGAACACGTGTTTTAAGGATGCGGAGATGGAACCCTATTAAAAACATGAAATGAATGCAATAAAATTACATTTAAGAAAAGGGAAAGTTATCGTACAGAAAGCAATACCGTATGACGAAAAATAGAATTTGAACTGACGGTTTTAAACCGTTTATGGCTGGAGCGAAAAACGGTGAAAAACCGTTTTGTCAACAAAACAGCTTTAAACCGTCAAATATACGGAAAAAATCCGGGAAAAAAACGGATATTTTTTACAGTGTAATAAAGATGAATGTCTGTCTCTGTGTGTGCCTGTTGGCGGTGTGCAGAACAGACCGTAGAGCATAGAGCTACAAAATTTGGCACAGATGAGCATTGGATGCCGAAGATGTGCACTTCGGAGCCGTTTATTTAAAATTTTGATTCAAATTTAAATTATTTAAAAATTAAAGCAAATTTCGTCGTTTGTTGCCAATAACTCTGAAGGAATTAATAGACATAAAAATTTTTTTATCTTATTTTAAAGTGGAAAAAATTATCCTTGCAATGATACCAGTTGACGTTTCGTAGGAAATTTTATCTGTTTTTTAAAAATTTTTAAAGTAATCAGAAAGTTAAGGTCGATGATTCGAAATCAGAGATTGATGCAGAGTAGGCAGAGCACAGTAGCTGTTTGTCAACGTCATGATCGCGATGTATCTTCAAAAAAAATTGTTATTGGTGTAATCACTTCGGCAGCACATATACTAAAATTGAAATGATACAGAGAAGATTAGAATGGCCCCTGCGCAAGGATGACACATAAAATCGTGAGGCGTTCCATGTTTTTAACGCTGATCTGTGAAATGCACTTAAGCTGCCTAACCTAAAGATCTTATTCTAAAATTAACCAAAAAAATTCTTTGAAAACTCCCTAATATTATAAATCACTTCATGTAAATCGTAAGCGCTCCAGAACAATTTTATACAAATAATTCCGCTTTCTTCAGATTTCTCTGTTTCCTCCTTTTTCTTCATTATACTCCATGACAACTGCTTCAAACGTTCCTCGATAAATCTCCCTAATATTGAAAATCACTTCATATAAATAGTAAGCGCCCCAGATTAAATACAAAAAATTCCGCTTCCTTCAGCATTCTCTGTCCACCCTCCTTTTTTTCCTATACTCCATGCAACTGCTTCAAACATTCCCCGACACAGTCCGAATAGCGCAGTAGGTTAAACATGATTTTCCGATCTTTTCACCCGGGGCTCGAATCTCGCCTGAGTTTTGCCTTCGTCAGTGTCAACAAATACTTCGTCAGCTTCTCTCCCTGTTTTTTGCATACCTAAAAGGAAACATTAGATCTAAATTCTTCGAATACTCTCATTTAACTGTTGCTTTTCTCAGTAATTTTTAAACATCTCGTTTCGGTTTTAAAATTCTCTCCTCATTTAAATATTTATTTTCTATCCAATCGAAATGCACATTTTTATTTACAACTAGCAGTACGCGCACGGTGTTGCCAGTGGAATCCGGACTTCAAAAAAATGAAAAAAACGCCCACAATGACACGGAAAAGTACTGAAAATAAATGATACACATTATTGACTTTCCCGCTTATTTTTCTTCGCGATAATGACATCTCAACTGTAGAAAAACAGTACAAAGTACGTTAATTCAAAACAATATTAAAAAATTGCAACGTGAAAATGATTGTTAAACAGCAAGCAAAATATGCGAGATAAATAAACACGTTAAGAGACTGCCGAAAATAATAATCGAAATCATTCAGTTGAAGGTTATGACGTAACCTGCGCTCTGCACAGTCAGCCAATAAAATTGCAGCAATGCATGATGGGAAGGCTCCGGAGATACTTCGGCGGGAGAATGCTCGCTAGAGAAAAATCTCTTTGAACTGATCAGGAAAAAATTGATTAAAAAAACGGAAGAGCATATTTTAACCGTCCTTGTTTTAAATCCGACAAAAATATTCCAGTCATAAGCTGAAAATAATTGAAAACGATAACGTAATTAGAACGTCGAATGCGATAATTTTAAGAAATCAAAAGGAAAATTAAGATAAAAGTGACTATTTTTCAAAAACTTCTCAAACGTCAGTAAATTATGTTAGAAATATGAAACAAGCTTTATTAGATAGAAAATCGTTTGGTATTTTCGATGGTGTATCTATTTTCTTCGTAACATTATCTTAAATCATGCTATTGAGAAATTAGTGCGAAAAATAACCCAAAACAATCCAAAATATTAATTAAAAAATGTTCTAAATACAATTTTAAAATCGGGGCTTCGAGGTGCATTGAATGACCGTTACGACAACCTGTGTGCGAAATTTCATAGCTGTAAGTGCTATACATTCGTCTGGAGATCGCACACACGCACACACACAAACATTGTCTTTTATAAGTATACATGGACAAAACTATTAGTAACTAAAAGCTTGAACTATTTCCATGAAAGTCAGATGATTGCCCTTGCCGGTGGCCGCAATCTCATTATCGGCGGTTAATTAAGCCTAATAGATAGCTTTAGAATGGTAAATTTGGTTTTATTTTATTCATTGTAGTCATTGGCTTTAATCTTAATTATTAATCTTGGCTGTACACTGTTGAATAGTGATGTGCGCTTTTAAATTTTACTTTGCTCCTCAAAGAGAATAACTATTATCACAACGTAAGCCTATTTTAGTTCATTATTTATTATTTGCTCATATTAGATATTATTTCGAAATTTGTGTTTTTATAATTAATATCTATTCATTTTCTTAGTGCATGTTTGTTCTTTTGTTAAGCACAGAATAATTATTCAAGATTTGTTTTTTCAAGCAATTCAATATATTTTTAAAATTATAAATGGTTCTTTTTATTGACTAGATTTAAATGGTTATCATGCATTTAGTTTTGTGCTTCATAAAATGTAGTCAATTCTCATTTTTTTTCACAGAAAAAACTTTATTTAGTTATTTTTAGTTTTAATTATTTTTAATATGTAAATTATTTTTAGATGAGAAATTTAATTATTGCACTTCAAATTTTTTATTACTTATTAAAATCTTTTCAAATTTTAAAGAATATTCTTACTTATCATTTTTTAACATTTAAATATAAGGGATTAACTCAAAGTCCATAACATGCAAAAACATTATGTACATTTTCGTTTTGTGTATAAAGAATTTAAATTCAGTTATACTAATTGAACAGTTCACTGTTTCAGTTATTAAATTCATTTCTTTGTCCTAATTGCAATTATTGCTTTCAGCTTACAAAAATTGAAATGTTTAAAATGTTAATAGAGGGTCATAAGCTTTCATATGAAAAAAATTGTCGAGTGGTCCAGTAGGCTCGGGTAGGAAGACTGGTCCTTTGGCTTCGGCAATTATTTTAAATATATATATGAATAAATTAAATATCTGTAAGAAATAATTAAATAAAAAGAATGTATTTATTTAAAAAATTTGATTCCATTCCTTTGAAAGAAATAAATGATTGCTTGTATTTTGAATTATCCAAAATTTGAACTCAATGACAGAAAGGCAATCACATAACCAATCATCAAGTATGAAATATCTACTTCCACGGCTTTTTTTCTTTATATTGGCACTCAATACAGAGAAAATTTTATTTCGGAGGTTTTTCTGTGGTTAAATTTCTTAATAGTGACTTATGATATTTTACGAAAACTAATAAAATACAAGAATGTTCGTTCCATTCTTAACTGAATCTTGATAAGGCAGAAACTGATGGAAGCATGTTATATATGTGCAATTCGATGTTTAATTAAAATCAACTGCTTTATATGAAATGCCATAAGTTTTTCGCCTTAAGGTTTAATTAAAATAAGATAAGCGGAAAATATTTGACATCCTTTTGTAGTAAATGAAGTTTATCGTTATTGTAGTTATTTAAGTGGGGATTTTTTGGATTTTGCATAACAATAGATTAATAAGAATTTTATGTTATTATGAAAAAAAATGTAAATTGACGAGGGAAAACTTGAATACTTTTTACTTTTTATGGTGACGTGGGTGCATAAAGATTCAAAGTTTAAAATTATATTTGCTTTATAAAATATTCAACCAATTTTTAGATCTTAAACCAGCTGCTGCCTTTGCATGTAAAACAGACAGAATAATTTAAATTAATCAAATATATATTAAAGGTAAGCTTATTTCCCATAACAGTTCCTTAATTAAATTTCCTTCGAAATTAAATTTTCCGTAAATATTATTATTTAATTAGACATTTCTTACGAATATTTTTAATTTAAAGACATGTAGAAAGTATTATATTGGTACTTGCACAGGAATCAATATTTTTATTCCATTTTTTTATCAATCGAAATATGGATTCAAGAAATTAAACTTAGGAAGTTTAACATTATTTATTTGATAGAAATTTTAGAAAATTCTGCATTGTTTAAGCAGGAATCAGGTTGATTAAAGTAGCACTTCTAGTTAATATTTTGGGCTGCTGTCGCAATAGTTTAATCGACATTTAAAGTGGAAGTTAATTTCAAAGTGAAGTATTATAGTGAAGGACACACCAATAATTTGTTACTTTCAATACAAACTCATTTCAAACTATACATATTGAAAGCAAATAATAAATCTTATCTATATAAAAATATATATATTGAATACCATTTATGAGCTATCATATGAGATGTATTGAAACATTTACAAACAAATTTGCTGAAAAGAGAGATTACTTAAATTAGGCTGACATACAGTGAGACAGTTTTTTTAGGGAGATGAACTTCGCCATTCTGAACTTATGGTAATATGACATGGGCTGTAAATGAAATAAATTTGCAGAAACAAATGGACATCTATATAAAAATAAGTTTTTTCAAAAAATATTTTATATTATTTCCTAAGAATTTGTCGAGTTTATTAAGCGCATTTTTAAAATTGGAAACGGAATCTTTCTAATTTAATTTTTGCATGTTTTGCATTTTCTTCGATCTAATCTACCATGCAGATCGAAGCATAAAAATGCCTCAAATCATTAAAACTTTAATTTCTTCATCGCAGGTTTTTCAAAAAAATTTAATCGGAGCGATTTTTTTCAGAATTTTTTACTGTATTCATGTCTATAAACAACAATTAATGTTTGTTCAATGTAACAAAAATTAATACGAGTACTGCAAATTAACTCTTTATACAAATTTGTTGAATACATTATTATTCTCCAAAAGAACTAGCTACCCTATTTGATCGAACATTCTTTCATAATAGTAACGTACTATATTTTGAATTGGTTATTTAATAGAGTTAGAACCACTGGAATGGCTCAACAGAAAGCCATCACCAGAATCGTCCGAAAAATCATTTATTTGACTTCTGTTGAAATAAACATGGGAGAAAAATTCTTTTTACACAAATGTCCAAGAGGCTGTGGAAGCAAAGTTTAATTTGTTACCAAGTTTTATAAATGGAAAAAGTTGAGCAAATGTGGTTTTAAGGCTGAGGAAACAGAGATCTCACCAATAACCCTTTTATAGTTCCTGTTAATGGTAAAACTTTCCCCGTTTGGAATTCTCTTTTCTGTTTTTTTCCCACCGGCACAAAGTTTCAGTTCCAAGTTGACTCGCTGTAAATCAGCTGAGGACAACACTGGACAACAAAATACAATTCCATTCCTGTTTGTTCTGCTGGCAAACGAAATGGTTTAAAAAAAATCCATTCACTTATTTTTCTTTGTTGCGCAAAGCGTACGAATGAAATTAAACAACAGATGCTTGTAAATAAAGCTCACCAGTTATTTTCTTCAGTTTAATTTTTGACCAACTGACGCTCAGACTAAAAGAACTAATAACTCATTTGAGAAACTTTAAATGCGGGAAATGACCAGCGGTGTTTTCATTGGACAATGGATGGTTAGAACAGCTTTTGAAATGGATATGCCGACCAGGTTTAAAAGAGTTTGAAGCTTTAAGACTAGAAATTTTATGAAAGGTAAGATCATAGTTCAGTTTGATTTCAGATTTATCTTTTATATTTTTGGCAAATCGAGTATAGTTATTGTAATATTCTTTTGATAATCTTTATTTAAATGCTAAAAGGATTGTGCCCGTCTAAGACTGGGCTATTAGCCAGCCAACCATATCTCAGAACTTATTGAGACAGATTTACTGACGAAAGATTTAAGTCAAAATCTCATGCACATTGGTACTTATTGGTTAAATATTTTTTTTAAAAAACATGAGGAACAGGACTGATGAATGAACTTAACTTTCGTTCAGTTAATAATTTTACTTTTAAAAATTAGTTTCCCTTTGTCTGGGAAAAATAATGCAGAATCCAGTAACAGAAAAAATTACCTTACCAAATTTCTACTGAAAACAAAGGAAAATGTGCGTGTCTGTGGTGGTGCTCTACTTGACAGACCGCTGCACCTAGAGCTACAACATTTGGCACAAACTTTTGAAGATGGGAATGTGCACATCGAGGTCCTTTTCTTGAAATTTTAATTACAGTTTTAATTAATTAAAAATTAAACAAAATTTTGACATTTTTCCACAATAAATTCCGCAAATATCACAACACAAATATCATTTTGACACCATCTGAAATTACAAAGAAATACCTTTTCCATCATAACAATTGAGTTGCTCTACAAATTTTCCTCTAATTTTAATAAATTTTAAAAATATTTTTTGGCATAATTTACAAAAAGGCTTTACATTTTTGCAAACCAATTCAAAAC
The DNA here is from genome assembly GCA_013235015.1 of Araneus ventricosus. Taxonomy (NCBI): domain Eukaryota; kingdom Metazoa; phylum Arthropoda; class Arachnida; order Araneae; family Araneidae; genus Araneus; species Araneus ventricosus. The sequence continues at coordinate 52,298 of BGPR01007408.1, read as the reverse complement.
GTTTTCGTTGTTTAAACATATATTATAGTGCATAGTTTTTTTATAAACAAAAGCTGAGAAAATATTATAACACAATTATCCGATTTGCTCTTTCGATAATAACACAGACCAGAGGGGCGTAATTATTTTAACTCCACCCAAGTTACTGTCATCTCTGGGCTTTTCTATTATAGATGAGGAAAATAATGTTAATGGGGTTTCATCTTGTTGGGAAAAAAACGAAATTTCCTTTTTAAATTTTGCTTAAAATAGTTTGGCAAGTTGAAATATAAAAGTACATAAAATGAACCACCAATATTTTGTTTTATTAGCTGCTGCATCCTTTACATTAAAGTTTGATAAATGGAGTCAATGGAAATAATGTCAGCTATAACATAAGTTTTCTCTCTTAACTGCTGTATGTCTTATATGATAAATTTTATAATTGAAGTCTATTGATCTATTATCACAGTCACATGACAACCATAACTCCCCATAAAAACTAACGCGTTACTTTTACTTTGCAGATTTGTTCACATCTGCAAGTTGTGGATTGAATACACAAATTAAATTGGCGCAGCTTATATGGCATTATTAATAAGTATTAATAGAGTTCTTTTCACCGATACTGTATTTCTCGATGTGCAATAAGTTCAAAATTTCGATTGCTTAGGATCACTTTACGTTTATTATTTGAACATGAATTGCCTGCTTCAAATATTTTTGTTTCTGCTATTTGTATTTTACTTTATCAATAAAGCGCTTAAAATTAGTACAACGAATAAGAAACGAAGAATAAAAGATTTTATTTAAACTTACTTAAAATATTTACTCTGAAAGAAGTTTAGATTGAAATAAAAAATATCGAAAAAATTAATAAAAATATTTCCACAGGAAGTAAGTCGAGGAAATCGACAAGAGATATTCTGGGTGAAAATGCAAGATATTGCCAAAAGAAAAGAATAAAATAAATGTATTCTTTTAGAATCTTCTGTCTCTCTCTGTTTTTTATTAACGGCATAGCTTTACAAAAAATTAAAATAAATTAAATGAATTAATGTTAACAGTTTTTTATTATGCTATGGAAAGTTAACCTGCAATGACCTGCCTTATGCACCTTTATCTTATTCGTATCTTAGTTGAGGTTAAAGAGTAATCGCAAAATGAGTAAAAAAAATACCTACTGAAAAAAATCACGTTTGAATAATGATGGTTTATTCAGATAATTTAAAGAAGTTAGTTTCATCTGCGAGTATTTTGGGGAGATAGTCTGAAAGCATTTGAAAGCTACAATTCGACGTAAGATACGCAGATTTATTATGGAAAAAAATCTAAAATTTCTTTTTAAAAGATATCCACATTTAACGAATAAAAATCAGATTAATTTAAAAAATCTTTAGCATTTAATACTCATCTTTTTCTATAACTGTCTTTTTATATAGCTTAGAGATGCTGATTTAAGTTAAATTGCAAATATTTTACTGCAATTTTCCTCAGCCTTACTTTTGGTTTAAAAATATATATATATATATATATATATATATCAAAACAAACTTAGAAACATAAGACAAAAACTCAAAAACAGTCAAGACAAGATGGCAAAAATAGACAAAAACAAAATAAAATTGAAAAGTATCATAGTGACCGCCGCTCGTCGGAAGAGAAGCTCGCTCATGATATTATTTGTCTTTTTCGCAACGACAAACGAAACTCGTTAAAAAATTGCCGTCATCCTCTAAAAGCACAAGACAAATAAAAATGGAAGATTTATATATATATATATTCTGTTTCGATTGATTTAATAAATAGTAATGAAAATTGTAATTTAAATTGTGGCGCAGTGAGAACTGTATCATGCTAGAGCCTGATCTACTACTCCTGACCCGATTAAGATCATCGAACTTCTGTTGTGATTTTGTGCTAGAGCCTTTTGTAATTTGCATTTTTAGTTGTTCTGTTTTGTTTCAATTCTGTTCTACGAGATGGCAACTTTCTTTTGCCATTGATATATATTGTTATGTTTCGTGAAATAAATTGCATAAAACCTTTCTTATAGTTTCTTTCATTGCGTTATCTTTTATTTTAACTAACGTTAGAGTTTAACGTTTAGGAATATGTTTATGGTCAGATGATATAACACTAAAATTGAAGTCAGGTAACTTTTTCATTCATCCACTGTCATAAAATATTTTCTTATTATTTTATACGAAATATAATAAAATACTTCATTTTGTCTCTTATAATAATTCATTCACTCAGGAATCATAATCACAGTGATTCATTTTCCACTGAATTCATTGATTGTTAGTTTAAAAATTGCGAGATATTTCAAATAAAATTAATCGCAATCATGCCTTACGTATTATTTAAATATTCATTACTAATAATTTCCATGATAAACATTTCTCTGTTAAAAGATTAATCTATAAACGCTCGTCAAACAAATACCCATCACAACAACAGACACTCCAATACATTAATAACTTCCACAACAACAAATGATCATCCATTCCTAAATAGGCGATGCTTTCACAAAGAACCTGGAAACCAAATCTTATCCATCCCATCAAAGGAAATCTTACTAATTACATTTTCAATCTCCAACGAAACCAAAGACAACGGTCTCACTCTCCCACAAAAGCATCATTGCTTTTATTTATTTACACTCTTCAAAATAGAGCTCAAATTCCGAGAAAATATTCATATTCCTGACTAATGACGGCAATAGCAGTGACATTCTACTCGAGGATGAAAAGGAAGTGGATGCAAGTGCTCGGGATTTTAAGAAAACCAAACTTCATTAACATCCACTAAGACTTAAACGCAAGTATCCATTCAGCTCAGAAACATTACTCGTTACTTCAACAAAAATCCAAGGAACACAATCTTTTCTTTCATCATTCTTTAAAGTAAAACTTGCTCATCACATTTTCGATCTCAACGCAGGCACAGCAGCTTGTGGTTCACATACACACAAAATCATCACCCTGTGATTTATTTATATATTTCAAAATGGAAGTTGGCATCCGAAAATACATTCACATTCTAAACTGATGACGGCAATGGCAGTGACATTCTCTCGGAAATGACAAGGAGGTAGTTCAAGCGCTAGTCATTAAAAGGAACAAAAATTGAAATTGCACGATATTTCAGATAAAACCAATCATAATTATGCCTTAAGGTTTATTTAGCTATTCATCACTACTAATAACTTCCATGCTAAACATGCCTCTGAAAAATATAAAGTTAAAAAAGCATATCAAACTAATACATCACAACAGCACATGCTTCAATACGTTAATATCTTCCACAGCATCTACAACAACAAACCCTCATCCATTTCTGAATAGGCAATGCTTTCACAAAGAATCAGGAAAACCAAACTTATCCCGCAAAAGGAAATCTTACTAATTAAATTTTCAATCTCCAACGAAACCAAATAGAACGGTCTCACTCCCACACAAAAGCATCATTGCTTTTATTTATTTACACTCTTCAAAATAGAGCTCAAAATCCCAGAATACTTTCACATTCTTGACTAATGACGGAAATAGCAGTGACATTCTACTCGAGGATGAAAAGGAAGTGGATGCAAGTGCTCGGGATTTTAAGAAACCCCAAAAAAGAAGAAAAACAGAGAGAGGACAAACGGGAGTTGATGAATAACTGCATTCCTTGCCCTCCCCATGAGAAACATATGCATGATTAATAGGGTTCAGTCCAGAATCAGATTTATCTCTCAACGCTTTGGTTTCTGCCATGCCTTCAGATTAACAATCGTTTAATTTTCTCAAAGGTAATATTTTCTTCTTCTATCCTTGCCCTTCTTTTGATAATTCTTTTTTCAGAGATTTTTTTAGGATCCCCGCGGAATGATTATTTTATTTAAAAACGGTAATTTTTCCCTCGAATAAATTCTCAACTCCCTCTTAAAGGGAACAATACTTCAACTTTTAAGATGTTTCAGTGTGGTCCAATATTTTTAATTTTTCTTATCATGTAAATTCCACGACGTTATGAGCATTATTAACCCTCTAAGTGGCAGCACCGTGTTTTTTTTTAATTTTTTATGTTCAATTCAAAAGCAGATAGTTCTTACTTATATGCATACCCTCTTAAACCTTTATGGATAAAATAATTGTATGATTTCACGGATGTAATAAAATGCAAAAATATCTGCTTTTTTTCCCTTTCTACTTTAAAAGCTAATTTTCAGACCTTGAAGCAAATCTTTCAAAATAATTGGGTGGGTGCTTAGAGTGTTGAAACGTAATTTAAAAAGGGTCCCCAAGAACTCTACCTAAACTATAATATCCAAAAAACTTTACATTTTTAATTTTTAAATTTTTAGCATATTTTTTTATAATTGCAGGAACTGCATCGCATAATTGAGATTTCGGACTTTGAAGCAAATCTTTCAAAATATTTGGGTGGGCGCTTAGAGTGTTAAAACGTAATTTAAAAAGGGTCACCAAAAACACTACCTAAACTATAATTTCCAAAAAAATTAAATTTTTAATTTTTAAAATTTTAGCATATTTTTTTTATCATGGTAGGAACCGCATCGCATAATTGAGTTTCCAGATCTTGAAGCAAATCTTTCAAAATAATTGGGTAGGTGCTTAGAGTGTTAAAACGTAATTTAAAAAGGGTCACTAAGAACAATACCCTAACTATAATTTCAAAAAAATTAAATTTTTAATTTTTAAATTTTTATCATATTTTTATCATTGCAGGAACTGCATCGCATAATTGAGGTTTATGGTCATAATGGATTCTCGTCTGCAGAAAAAATTGCAGATTGTTTTCAGGGATTTTTTCAATCTGGAATTGTTGCAAGCCACATAATATTCATACATCACGTCTAAAAGTCGAAATGAGTAGCGAAACATTCGTGAATGAAGCTTTGCCGGGTCTTCTGCACATTTTAGTCGAAATGGTTGTCACTACTAATACATGATACTGGAATAAGGGTGAAAGAATGTTGGTGGCTTGATTCTTACTTCAGTTGGTGGTCACTTATTTAATTTGGTGGTCACTTATTTAATTTGATTGTAACTTATTTAATTTGGTGGTCACTTATTTAATTTGGTGTTCACTTTTTTAATTTGATTGTAACTTATTTAATTTGGTGATCATTTATATAATTTGGTTTTCACTTATTTAATTTGGTGGTCACTTATATAATTTGGTGGTTACTTATTTAATCTGGAGGTCACTTATTTAATTTTGTGGTCAGATAATTATTTTGTGCAAACTTTTACTTCCGGACTTTTCCTGCCTTAATTACAATTTTATGGTGACCTGAAATATTTGCTTCATGACTTTACGGTAGATAGTGTTCAGGAAATTCTATCATTTACAGGCCAAAATTCGTCAAGACCCCTCCCAGAAAATTTATGTGTCTAGAAACCACCGATAGTTTACCAAACTCCGGAGTAAGACCTCTGGAACTCATTCTCTGTGGTTCTAATATTGCAGTTTTATATGTACGAGTATAAAACTGTAAATAATCTAAAAATATAATAAATAACTTCGAATCATATTTATTCATTTTATATAAATGTCCAGATAATTTAGACTCACTTTTAGATAAGGCAATCTTTTGTTTGATAAATTTATCAATATTCGATTAAAAGCTTATAAATTAAAAAATAAATATCCAATAAATATTGGCGCAAATATCAAAATATCCCTTATAGGTGTCCTTGAACTGTTAAGAAGGAAACTAATACTATAAATTCACTTAATTTGTGAGTAAAATTGGATATTTTCGGTAATAAGCCGTTAATTAAACACGGAAATACTCTATTTCAATAAAAAACTGAGAGAATTTCATTTAATTCATTAATTATTAGAGAATTTCATTTCTTCCTTTGTCTATTTTGTGTGATGAAATTTCCGGGAAAAGTAATGAATTTGTGTGCTGAGATTTCACACACACAAAATGAAAAATAATCTTTAATAATATTTCTCTCGAATGACTGATAATACTGATAATTAAGTGATCCAAATGAACAAAATCTTCCTTAGTTTTTAAAACTATTGTCATAACACTCATAAATGTTGGAGAAGAAATTATTCTTCACCAAATAATACTACAAATTTTAAACAGAAATTAATCTCTTAAATAGAAATTGCAATTTATGGAAGAGTTTCCTAGTTTGTTTATTGTGAATTCATAGACAGTTTTCCAGTAACCTTCCGATTTAAGTAATCGCCAAATCTATTTGGCAACTGTATCAAGCGCCAAGTTCGAATCAATTCTTTCTTTAGTAAACAAAACGTTGAATTCCGTGTTCTTTGAGTTTGTGTAATCCTTTCTTTTTGAATCGGTTGAAAAAAATTCTTAAAGCATTAAAATTCGAAATGTAACTATAGTAATTAGCTAAATCGTTTGGTTTAATATTTTACCGCCAGTGATTATCAAAATCGTTTGTTTACAAATTTAACCACTAAACAAATCTTAGAGGTCGATAAAAAGAGTGATAAAGAATAAGTTTGCCAACCTTTTCGCTAAATTAGGCTCTTATGTTAAATAAACATTGAGCGCTACAACAATAGAAATATGAAATTTAATATTTTCAAAGTATTCTAAAGACATAACATTAAAAGCTCCACTTTAAACATTAATTAATATCATCAAACAGAGTGTTAAAATTTTGAAGATTCCCATTGACTTGACATTATCGCCGGAAGCGGAAGTTGCACGCGGAAGTCCTACTTATATGCAAATAAACAAACCAGAAAACTCGCCCATGAACGAGACACCTTTTATTCTGTCTGCAGACGAATATTTTTATCCTGATTTCTAATTCAGCAGCATTTTTCTCACATATTTTTTTCGCATTATAGAATAATAACTTAAGGCTTCTGTTTACTTAAGATACTTATCTTTGGAGATTTTTAGAAACAAATTCCAGACAGTATGATAAACTATGTTTGCATTCCAGTCATGTTCAAACAAATAAAAATAATTCCTTCTAGTTTTCAGAAGATGTTAGAGTAATTATTTTTAGTTAATTTCGAAATGTTTATATGTAAGAATTTCAATTTTGAGAGTGGATTAGAATTATATTTGCCAAAAATATCGTTTAATAAAATTTTGGGAATTTTTTCATGAAATATTTTATGTCAACACGTGCTAAGCATTTAGAGAAAGACTAGAAAATGATAACTAAATATCCATCTAAAATTAAAGAATGTTATTGTAAATTTCAAAATGAATGGCTATCTTCTTAGAATGCTCTATAACAAATTTGACTATATATAATTTCTAAATGTAAAATGCTTATTATTAAACGTTGTTTATCACGTATAAGAACTCTTCTTTCTGCTTTCAGGAATGTGGTTAACGCCCCACAGCGCTATGTGTATCATAATTCCTAATACTTAAATATCTCGTTAAAAGTTGAAAGAAAATAAAGTTGTATGTTCATAAAAATCTGCACCTGAGTTACAAAATATTATGAAAAAAGTAATGATGACAAGATACCAATCGTTATCATACTCAAAAATTACCTTTATATCTCTTGTTTTGAACAAATTTTGAAACCAGATAACTAAAGCATTGCTATTTTTCTTCTCCTGTCGAGCTTATGTCTAAATATATACCTCAACTTTAACATAAAGATATGAATTTCGAAAACAATTTTTTTCATTTAATGTTTCCTTTTAGTTTTGTTCATCCACTATCTTTTCATGAGATACTTTAATTTTTCCAAAAATGCAAAGGCCTTACAAGGAAATGGAAAAGATCGTTAAAGTTTTGGTATTTCTCAAATATTTCGAACTGATTTCTTTTATAATACCAAATGTATGGCTAAAGATACAATGTAAATTATAAGGCTTCCCAAAGTAATATATCGTGTATCCTGATCTTAATGAATTAAACATTATACGAACGTGTAAATTCTAGAAATACAAAATAATAACTACTTATTGACCATGTGAAATATAATTGGGGTCCGTTCATGTTCACATGATATAAGTGTGAAGTTTCCCATGGCAAATTATTTTTTCAATCTACAATGCACTCTTGCTAGAATAAAATGGATGTCACATCAAACCATATCTTAAGTGGAACTGCAGTTATGTTTTAAATGAATGCACAGTTATCGTTATTATGTGATTGAGATTTCACACAAATTGATTCTAACCTTTCTTATTTGATATTTATAAATAATTAAATGCATTTTTATTGGTCTACTCACACATACTGTGATGTTTGAATCATCAATTGTGCAACCTAAAGAACAAATGAAGATGTCGTGCATGCTGTCGCCATTTTATAGAATGTTGAGACCAAATGAAGGACAAAAACTGTCAGCGGTATTTCAGTGGGTCGTACCATTGCGATACACAATGAAACAAAAAATACTAAAACAGCTATGGAAAAAAGCAGAGCAAACAGAACAAAAAACATAACCAAAAACCATCTGGTATGGGCAAAATCAGCCGCTTCCAAGAGTGCAATGCCAATAATAAGATTTGTCCTTTGTGTGTTTTTTTCAGGTTCTTAGAACCTGAAAAAAACACACAAAGGACAAATTCAACACTACAATAGAAACAAAATATAAGGAGAATACGGCAGATGGACTTTCTGAGGGTTCAAAAAATTTTGGATATTTTTCTGCAGAGAAACCGACTTTTAAGTCAATGGTGGTTTTTCTGTGTAACAGAGAAACCTCCATTCACTTAAAAGTCGGTTTCTCTACCGAAAAATATTCCAATTTTTGTGAAATTTAGAATCCCAGCAGAGGGTGAACCTTGAGAATGTCCACCTGCCGAATTCTGTTTTTATTTTATATTTTTTATTTCTATTATAGTGTTGACTTTGTGCTATATGTGTTTTTTTCAGTTTGTTGGTTATTCATTAAACCATTGCGATGTTATATAAGTGTACCGGAAGAAATATGACTTTGAAAGATGGTTAAAAAATTAACTATTGTAATTACTAATTAACACTGACACATGTGAACGTGTAGCAAAGTGTGGAAGATCTGTTAACAACATGAGAGAGACTCACACAGGAATGAGACGTGGTCTGCTGACTCAGAAGAACATATCGCTAGATGTGTCCTCGAAATTAGACATTCTCCTCCAGAGAACTTGCAATAATAAGTGACAGTAAGATGAAACATTAATCTCACTGTAATAGAAAAGCAACAATCCTTGGAAAAAATTATCACTTGTCTTACTCTCCTACAAGGCGAGGCTCGTCGATACACGGCTAATTCAAATATTTGTCCTCCATTACCCTCTACAGTTCAGAACTTTCACCCTGTGATTTCTCACTGTTTGGTATTCTGAAAAAAAATCTTTGAAAGGATAGTGATTCCAGATGAACGTCGAAGTAAAGGAGATAGTTTAAATATGATTCACAGAACAACCTAAAAAGGCTTACTATAATGCTCCTGATTTTTTGTTAACCCTCTGGAATAAAGACTTCAACAGTTAGGTTAAAAAATTTGTGCTGTGATAGATCTTGACTCTTCGGGATCTGTTGATTTGTTATCTAATTAAAACCCTTTAGTTTTCAATTTGTTATATGTATATTAAAAGCTGCAACTTTTAAAAGGAATAGATCCAGTATTTACGAAAAAAAAAAAGACAGAGAAAACAAAAATTGTTATAACTCAAATATCCTTCAGTGTAACAGTTACACGTTTTTGATATAAAATCAAACATTTTTATAAATCAAAAGTTCTTTATTTAAATTATTTTCTGGTATCGAAGGAGCCATTTTAGGATTCCAAAAGCTAAAATCTAAACTTCTAATATCTAACGAAAGAATTTATTATTTTAAGCAAGAATTTCCTTTATTACATACATGTATCTCTTTTTATCAGAAAGTACTCTGTTACCTAAAATACATTAATCGTATATAGAGCTTTGTTATTTAAAATAGCACGATCTTAATGCTTTTAAAAAAGCACCAGAAGTTAAAAGCATTATGCATTTCGACACATAATTTGGCAACATCCTTCTTACTTCTGTCTATTTTATGACGTCAAAAGTAAAGAATCCAGCATTTACAAGAACGGAAACCGAACAAGCAAATAAGCAAAATAAAGAAATTCTTTAAGAAATGGATAAAAAACATGTATCATTTAGTTTTACGTCATTTGGTTTGAACACTTTCTATCAACACAAAATAAACAAATCAGCAAGCTCGTTCAACTGAAGTCTTAACTCTTTTCCTGAAAGCACGAGATTAGGGCACCATTAGAGGACTTAGAAGAACCAGAAAAAAATGAGAAACGGTCCTTCACGGGAAATTAAACTTAGAAAATACTGAAGAAATACTTCCCAAAGCAGGACTTCCAGCAGCAAAATTCTTTTCTTCGCGATACATTTGCATTCTAGACATAAATCGATCGATACAGAGGCAAGGCTTCATTCGATATTCTTCTACTTCTTTTGTTCCTTGGGAAGTTTAAAGCCAGCATCTGATTCGAGTTAGTGGGGACTTTTGGTAGAAGGAAGTCGGTAATATAAATAGTTTTCTTATCTATATTTGGTAGAAAAATTATTCTTTAGTTTGGGAAGCTTGGGAATTTTCCAGACACCATGTAGCTTCTGGGAGTGATACGTTAGCGGTATATTCTTCCTTTTCCCCCCAGAAATATGTGCTTCAAACTCTATCGTATCATCTGAAAATTCTTTTCCGGTGAGAAAGTTAGGCTTTATTGAATTTCATGGGGGAAAATGCGATAAATGAAAATAAACGTACCGCAGACGGAGTGGTTTTGTATTATACATTTGATACTTTTAAAACATTGAACCGTGATAGAAATATTTTCAGCGGTAAAAATAGAGGAAATATTTTTAGAGATAATAGTTTTGTTGCAGGAAACATTTCCATTTAGTCATATTTCGAAAGTTCTAATTCAAAAATTAAAGATATTGTGGAAATACATATTTTGAATTTGTAAAAATTCATGAAGAATTTATTTCTTGAAGTTAAGTTTAGGCAGAACCACATGTATTTTTAAAAGGTAAATGTGTCAGGTTTCGTGCAATCTACAAAAACTAAATAAAACATTTCTTCCTGAGGAAAATAGGAGCTAATAGTATTAAATAAATTCTAATATGTATTCAATTTTAAAACTAAAGTATAGTTTGAAAAGAGTGGTCTCCACTGCAAATAAGCAGGGAGATTCAAAACGGTACCGACAGACTTTAAGGGTAGATACGTCATAATAAAACTAATTAGTTTTAGATAAAAAATATGCATTGAAAGGCCAAACGTAAATAGTAAAGGTAATGTTTTGAGTTAATTAAACTATTAAATTCTAGTGACAAAAACCAAATAAAAGTTATAGCGAAAATAATATGTAGTTGTACAACAATGCCAAGAAGCCAGACATATATATTTATTGTATGGCGAAGTTAAAGGAAATGGGAGCGGCCGTGCATTTGTAGCGGTCAAGATTTTAAAAAACGCGTTGTCAACCATAGCTTTTCGAACTTTTGCATCAAAAGCAGTGTCACTTTAAATCTTTTTCAATACGTATTCATTGACGAATTTTATTATGAAGGTAACAGTTTTCAAAACTCTTGGTGCAAACAATTTACAGGGTGTCAGTGGTCAGTTTTAAATTCATTGTGGAAAAGTTCATTCACAACTGTTATAGCTTTTGCATCAAAAGCAGCGTTATGCTAAATTTTCACCAAAAAGCACTCATTGATAGATTATGCTATAAAATCAACAGTTCCCAATCCTTTAGTGCAAACATCAAGAAGTTTTCAAGAATCAGATTAAAAATGATTTCGAGAAAGATAATTTAAAAAGTTTTTTAGTATATTTATTGGTAAATACAGAGCGTTTGGCTGCATATACAGGATTGGTGTTCTTTGACCACATACTGTAAATGATTTTCTGATGCGGAAGTATGCGAGAAATTCAAGAGCTGAGCATAGTTCCAGTTCTCGAATTGTCTAAAATCATTTGTATGTAATTAATTAAGAAGCCCGGTTATAATTATAGAAAATTTTAAGTTTTATCTTAATTCTTTTATTCCATTTAACACTTCAGGAACGGAACTACTTTCCTTGCCTTTAAATGAAAATCATATGAGTGTCCGAAACCTCCTGGCTGTAATTAAATGATTAACCCTTTAACTGGTTTGCTTTCGTAACTATTTAATTAGATGACACCTTCTATTTTTGGAATTCCTTGTCATTTTAAATCAAATGAGAACCTCAGGGAGAGTTGAAATGTTTTTGTATTCAACGTGATTTTGCATCGAATTATAAGGTTTATGAATGACTTCGTTTCTGTTTTTATATTTAAAAGTGCTATAATTTGATGCAATTTCTGCGTACGACCAAACCAGTTAAGGGGTTAAATGCCCGTCTCTCATTTCCACGTTAGAAATTAGATATACTCTCTTCGACTGCGGTTTCTATGCAGGAGCAATCGTTTATTTAAAACGGTTTCTTTCGATCTTTCCTTAAAATGAATTAATGTACTTTTTCAGCGATGCAATTATGTCAGGAATGATTTCTATTGAATCTTGTAAACATCGACATTTGAATCTTTATAGAAATTAAATAAATAAAAATTATATCAAATTAAAAGAAAGGGTGGTTTAAAAGACAATTCTACGAACTGTATTTTTCATATTTATTTACGCAATCCAATCATGTTTTCAAAATATTTTATGAAGGATAGATTTTCATTAATGGCATCGAAAATTTCTGCAAGTTACAACTGTTGGCTTCTTTTATAATTAATTGCTTAAATTAGACATTCCTAAGGCTATTTTTTAAAGACAAACACATTAACTTTTATTTAATGATTAATAATTAATAATTAAAAAATAAACCTATAAGCGTTTAATAAATGATTGAAAAACAAATACATCCCGGCACTTATTCATCAGCGTACATCGTATTGTTTGTTCTCGGATTTCAAAACCCTCCGCCAGGAGGAGTAATGTTCTCCAAAATAGAGGGAAGGTGAAAAATGGAGGTGGAAGTGTTTACATTTTACTCAACGTGACCTGACAAAGAACTCCGGAAATGTTCTCTCTTACTCATTGCTTGTCACCCCTTTCCGTTGTAAAGTCGTCCAAAAGTGCTAGTCTCAGGATATTGAAACGATAAGTATCTTACGTTCCACAGTACTAGTTTCAAATTAAGAAAAAAATAACATCTCACTGCTGCCATTCCTCTGAAAACAATTTCTCTTATAACAATAAATAAATCACAACCACACCTTTTTCAGACATTAATAAAAAAATATGCTTATACAACTTTGCAGGTTATTGAACACACTAAGTTTGTATTTTCGATATTACATTGTGTCTATCTATATTCTAGACAAAGAATCATATTAGAATGCTAAAAAATCAAAGTTCAAATTCTTACTGGGAAAAATGACGCCTTTTCGTTCTAAAACTCTTCTTTTTTGAGTGAAATACGTATTGTCGACGTCAAAATTGAGCAGTGCAGAAAATTCCGTACGTTTATCAAGAAATGGACTATTTTTCCCCATCGATTTGCCATGAAAGATGTCATTTTTTAAGAATCCTCGGATAACTTAAAGGATAAGAAGTATCATTTTTTCTGAATATTTTTTTTGTTCGATCCTGTAGGACATTATATTTCGCTTAACTCTATTTAAATATGCAAGATACTTTCACCTTTTTTATGTCTCTCTTTCAACCTGAATGTTCTTCCGCTGTGTTTTGCATTATATTCTAAGCAAAATGTTGCTTTCGGCCTAAAACATAACCTTTACGCCTAAGTTTGAAAAAACTTTATGCTCGAAAAAAAAAATGAAAATTGCCACTTGAACTGCTGATTATGTCAGTGTCGATGTTCTAGTGCTTATCAAAGCTCATTTTTTTCACAGCTTTTTGCTCCAAAAATGTAAATTTGTCCCCTGATTTTGAGTTTTGGGTGCATAAAATCTTCAAAACTTTTTCTGTTCTCATAAGATAGAGCTTTTCTTCCGGTAAAGATTACTTTTTTTCAAGCAGAAAGCTTTTCTGCTTACAGTTTGTTCCCATGAATATGTCTTAAAGCGGAGGAGTAAAATTAAAATCCATTTTTAATATTCTACCATAAAGTATGAAAATTAAATTAAACTCATTCGAGATAGATTTTACCTCATTAAACTCTTCAAAAAATGCGTAGGCAAAATAAGCATAGTTAGAATATAAGCAAGCTTATTTTTATGAATAACAATAAAATTAATTACTATGTTTTTCATCTGACTTTTAATTTAATGAAATTATTATCATTTAATTATGGTGTAATGAACAAGAGTTCTAGCGCCTGCTGTAAAGAAATATTAAATCACGGATTTTGCGGTAGAATATATAGTAACTCTGAGATAAAATAGCTTACATTCTTTGTACAGAAAAAATAAACGAACAAAGAGAAAAAAAATTCAAGTAAATAATGAAAGATATAACTAAGAATTAGCTTTAATATTTTCTAAAATTTTAACTCACATTTCTTGCTTCTGACACAAAACATTCAAATAAGTATTATAAGTATTATTATAAGTATTATTAAATAAGTATTAAGTATTAATAAGTATTATATATATATTATAATAAGTCTTATAGTAAAGTATGAGTATTTCTTTTTCTTGTTTAGATAGTCAGAATGGTAGACCTGACAATCACTTCATAGTTTATGTTCAGAAACATCAATTCAAGTAACCAATGAAATTCATAACTAAGAATCATATTTAATATTTTCTAAAATTTTAACTCACATTTCTAGCTTCTGACACAATAAATTCAAATAAGTATTAAAGCTATAGTCGTATAGTAAAGTATGAGTATCATCTTATCCTTGTTTAGATAGTCAGAATGGTAGACATGATAATCGTTTCATAATTTAAGTTCAGAAACATCAATATTTCATTAAATAATTTGAAAATAGACTGGATATTAAACTTTTCTTTACGTAAAACTTTCTGGTTATATGTAAAGCCAGGTGAAGTTTTACATACATTACTTAAGAGTTCTGAAATCATAAAGCTCTTTTTTCTCTTGCAAAAAACTATTAACATATTCATTTATATCTAACTTTGATATATAATTTGAACTCCCGTTTTTAAAAGAAAACTATATTTTTTAATTCAAGATATTTTCGTAATACTGAAACAACACCTATTGAATTTTAACGATATATTTTTGAACGCATAAAAAGTATGTATTAAAGAAAGTTTATTTTAAATAAATTTCCTTCAATAGTCCTATTCTCTGTAAAGTTTTATGAAAAGAGTTATAAGAACAAATTTTCACTTTGAAGTAGGTTGCACATTGTATGACTGCGTCAAGTTCGAAATTTATGGACGATATTCTGTAATGTTTCTTTTGGATTCACAGACAGTTTTCCGATAAACCTCCGATGTAAACAAGCGCTAAATCCGTTCGGATACTATATCAAGCGCCAAGTTCGAGTCAAATCTTTCTTTAGTACACAAAGCGTTAAATTATATGTTCTTTGGGTTCGTTTAGTTCTTTTTATTTTAAATGATTTAATTCCAAACTGAACGAGTGTAATTAGCTAAATTGCTTGGCTAAAAATTTAACATCTAGTAATTATCTATATCGTTTCGTTTAAAATTTAACCACCAAACAAGCCTTATAGAGTGGCCAATAATTGCGGAAAAGAACAATTATGACAGCCTTTACACAAAATGAGTGTCTTACTTTAAGTAAACTCTTATTTTAAGTAAACATTGAGAGTTAGAGCATGGGAACACCAAATTTAATCTTTTCAAAGTATCCTTAAGCCATAACATTAAAAAACTTTGATTTAAACATCAATTAGCATCCTCAAACAGTGTGTTGAAATTTTGCAGATCCCCACTGACGAAGCATTACATCGGAAGTCGGTCGGAAATAGCGGAAGTTCTGCTTTACCCAAAATAAACAAAACAGAAAACTCGCATATCAGCCTTATATATGAAATTGAATCATGCTCCGACGTCCAATTTTTCATTTCATTATAAACCAAAAATTTAAGCATTAATTTTATTTTGTGGGAGTGTGACATATTAGTTTCTGTTTTAACAAATTCGTTATCAAATGTCTCTATTATAATTATATTATTTCCTCGATGAGAATACTTAAGTTTCCACATTTAGCAATTTTTAAAAATATATTTTCATTTTTTATTTCTATCAAACCGACCTGTAGGAAACCAAAATACTTCATCTATTCCATACAGTTCATTTAAACCATACAGTTCATCTATTCCATACAGTTCATTTAAACCATA
>BGPR01007408.1:12965-36055 GCA_013235015.1 Araneus ventricosus | reverse complement strand
TTCATCTATTCCATACAGTTCATTTAAACCATACAGTTCATCTATTCCATACATTTCATCTATTCCATACAGTTTATTATTTTATGAAAGAAAGAAAATATATAAATTCATACTTCAAACTGAAGGTTTTCCCTCAAAATATTAGAGGAAATGCTTTTACTATTTTCCTTGTTATTAATAGATTTGCTTTCCTTCGAAAACCTCCTTCGCGTCTTTGGCTTTTGTTTTCTTGTCAGCTTATTTACTCTTTCTGACAAAAATGTCGACTTTGAAAGAAAGCAGAAAAGTAACTCAACTCTATGTAAGTTATTAATTACGTAACTTTTATTTTTAGTGGCATCATTTAATCGCGGATGTAAAAAGAATAATTAAGTTAGTAAATCCTATTTCGCTGTGGCTGTTTTTTTCCCTTGTTGTTGTTATTTTGCGTTAAAGAACAACAAAGAGTTTCAAGGTTTGTTCGAAAAGTTTCGATGAGATTTTTTATAATTCTGCAGCTGTTTATATTTATTCCGAAAATTACTACTAAAATTTAAACTTGTATTGCAAGTTATTTTCTAGGAAAAATAAGCTAAACAAATGCAAAGAAAATATTGATATATCTCATTAAGTTATTGAATATTTAGTTATTGTGAATATTTTTTCTGCTTAAAAATATGATACAAAAAATTAGTATACGTGTCAATAAATGGCTGCTCGACAGCTTTTGTTATACTGCAGGCAAATATAGCAGCAGGCAGTTTAAATATGATTATTTTGTCGACATTTTCTTGCATTTTGAACTGTATTAAAGAAATTGATTTAGATTTTTTCAGAACAGAAAAGATTCTTACCTTTCCTATTTTCAAATATATATATATATATATATATATATAGAAATGCATAACGAAATGTATATTTATTATTTATGTAAGACTGGAGAAAAGCATGGTTGCAAATATTTTCATGTTAAGTAATTCTTTAGAAAAAAATTATTTATCTAGACAATACTTTCGACAGTAACGTATAATTTAATAATGAATATATTTTTGGTTTGTTGCTAAGAATGCTCGAGAAATTAATTTATTCAGTTGTCGTGTAACTTTCGGCAAATTATTATTTATTTTCTAGAAGTCAAGTAGATCAATCATTCCTTACGTCTTCCATATTTCATTCAAGAAAATTTGAGTATTGGTGAGAATAGTGGAGGATTATTGTCTTAAGAAAAATTGTAGAAACCTACATATTTCGGATTGAAACAACACTGCTGGCTATATGTGCTATGATTAATATTAAATAAATTCAAGAATTAGTTAAAACTGGAGTCCCTTCGCGGCAAAAAATCACTTGTTATATCAGAACTATGACACTGCAAATGCTGTATTATGAGTTTTCAAATGGGTACAGACTGAAACGAAAATAATTTCTATTTAATTCTAATAAAATCACATCTCTAATTTAGAAGATAATTTTATCCAATAAGCTGAATAAAAGTGTATTTCTAAGTTCCTGTCAATCCCAAAAATATTTTAATATATGACCATTATTGGGTAAAAGTATCTCTTTTATGGGTTAAGAATTTTCATCATCTTTTTTCATATTCACCGTAAGATATTTGGTGTAGTGGCGTTCGTCTTTGTTTACATTCGGTTGATAATATTTTTCAAAATTTTAATTAATTCGTTGCTTCGAGTAGATCATTTTGCTTAACGTCTATATAATACATGCATTTTCGAAAGTAGCGAACTAATATGTGCATTTTCTAAAATAAAGAAAGTATATCCTGCTTAAAATTCATTCAGTTTTGTTTGAACATTAAAAAAATTTTGAAGCGATTTTTAAATTTATTATGTCTTTCTCGTTCCAAAACTCTCAGCTTAGCATGATATTCACAGAAAAATGTATTCAAAACCACTGGGTAAAAAAGGGCATTTAGAGAACTAAAATCACTTTTTCATGTGAAAAGAAAATCTTTTGGAGTTTTTATGAAGACAAATCTTAAACTCAGTGAAGAAATTTGCATTTTTGGAATTGAAAACCTTTGTAAAAAAGCACAGGTTGATAAGCACTAGAATATCGACACAGACATAATCAACAGCGTAACTCGTTATGTTTTTTTCTTCAATAGCCAAACTTTGAGTTTTCTCCACACCGAAGCGTAGAAGTTATATGCTAGGTTAAAGACAAAATTTGCCTTAGAATATCATGTAAAAAACAGCTAGAAAATATTAGGTTAAAATAGCGAGTTAAAAAAAATATGCATGAAGATGGCCTGTATCTTTCGTGGAAGTTAAGCGAAATATAATATCCTACCGGATCGAATGATAAAAATAAATGAGCTTGTAGGGAAAAATATGGCTCATTTTATCCTTTGAGTCATATGAAACCGCTTAAAAGATGAAATTATCCGTAGAGAATCGATTGAGAAAAAAATGTCTATTCGGCAATAAAACCTCAGAATTTTCTGCTCTGCTCAATTTTGACGTTGACAATACGTATTTCAGGCAGAAAGAGATGAGACATGGAAAGAAAAGGTGTCATCTTCCCCAGTTGGGAGTTGGTCTCTGATTTTTCTGTATTCTAATGCGATCTTGTTTCTGAAATAGATGAAAGTGGTGGAATATTTCAAGAAGTTTCACAAACTGGATATTTTCGATCAATTTTGAATTTTTTTCTTCGTTTCTGAAATGCGCTCGGTATCAAGATTTCTCATGATCTAAGTTGCCTAATTTTTCTGACTTTAATTTCATATCATAACTAAATAGAAGCAATATTTAAAGTATATTAGGAAGTTCATTAAAATTTACTATTTAAAGATTCCTCTTACTCAAATTACAATTTTGCTCAAACCATTTTCTCTATACAAATTTAGAAACATGAGATATTTTTTACTATAAGAGTAAATAAAAAATATTTTTTATTATTTGAAAACATTATTAATTTTTAAGGTGAGATTCTTGGGAATCCTTAATACATTAATATACAAATTAAAGATGCAAGTAAACATTTACATTATAATATTTCATGTGATTAATCGAAAACAAACGGATTATTTTGAATTTCTTTCGATATTTCATGCGAAAAATCTCTAAATTAGATTGCTGCAAGCATAAGTTGCTTTATCACATGTTGGATAGTGGAAAAAATAGCTTTTAATAGATTATCAATATTAAAACTAATTTTTTGAAAAGCTCATGTCATACATTTGCTGAAACATATTCATCTGAAATTTTGTCTGCATACATTTTGTTGACACTTTCATTCCCAAAAAAAATTTCATTGAAAATGCAATAAAAAAATGCTGCATGAAAAGTGTTTTTGGTTTCAAAATTTTCAAGATGCATCCTAGATACTGAAAAGAAAAAAAATTACAATGTCTATGTATCTGACGCATTTAATAGAAACAGCCAAAATTGTAAATGTTTAAAACCAAGAGTATTTATTATAAACTTAAAATACACTTTATATAGGTATCTGATGCATAAAAATAAAGCCATTGAATGTGTATTATCATTTAGCTTTGCTTTCTAAATTATTGAGGAATTATTTCCTTACCTTATGTTCATAAAAATATCTAAATTCTTTTCAGTGAAATTTTATCACTTGTACCGTATTTTATACCAAAATTTCTCATGTAATACTGATTGTCAGAAGATGGAACGAAAGCATCTATTTAGTTTTCTTCACCGCTAATACTACATATCAAATAATTTTATTTCACTTAAGATCGTACCATTAAATTTTCACCTAGGGATTGCCTCTACATTTTTCTAAAATCAAAACATTTTTGTTTCAGTACTTTTATAGTGGCTGGCACTTTTTTTCTAAATTATCATAGGAATAGTTTTAGAAATTAAAGTTTTAGACAAATGTTAAATTCTGAATTCATTTTTATAATGTCTTTTTTCAGCAGAAACCATTTGTCAAAAATATAGCAAATTAACATGGTTTAATAATAATTTAGGGAACAAGGGCTGGGGGTAAGGTCTTTACCCAAGTTCGACACCTCAATCCACCAAATATCGGCCGAGTATGTGGGCCTGGTTCATGTATCTGTGAGGTGAAGCAACCATCTAATCTGTGAGATGAAGCAACCGTCTAATCTGTGAGATGAAGCAACCATCTGATCTGTGAGATGAAGCAACCATCTGATCTGTGAGATGAAGCAGCCATCTAATCTGTGAGATGAAGCAACCATATATTTTGTGCCTAAGTGCGAATTTTACCGAGAAAGGTGTAGGACCTCTAGTAGTTTCCTGGCTCGCTACCACTCACACCAGGGTATCGTGGTTTATCCTCTAGTGCTCTTTTGATGTACGTGAGGGGCACATTAATCTGACAGATGAGTCGCACCCGATTGCGTTTGTATTTTTGATTTCTCTCATTTTTCTCAATATTTCTTTTTATACATCTGCAAAAGTTCGCATCACTGTGTCCCAGCCCCTAATTCCATGATATTGATCGTTATTTCCAATGTATTGTTTCAAAAATCTCGAGTTAATGCAGTTCGAATCTTATCGAATCGAAAACTGTTGTCTTTGCTAAGGAGCCATACTGGAAAACAAAAGTCAACTCCCTCTTGAATTCCTGGATATTTTATTAGTTGAAAATGCAAGGAAATACAAAAAAGTTATTTTGAAACGCAAATCGAGCTTTTAAGGACCGAATAGTTCAGTTTGCTATGCTTTTCCTTAAGCCTAAGCAAAAATTTAGCTTTTAATCTCTCAGATGATTTATGTCCGCATGTGTTAGCATTTGTATTGCGCCCGACCGAATGTTTACTTTTGAGGTCGAGAGTCAAGGCCCTCCCACGCTCAAATTTGAAGTAGTGAGAAGTGCTGGCACATGTGTCATACTCGTCGACTAGGGTTTAAATTAGTAAATCAGTCCCAAAATATCCCCCGTGTTACTTAAAATCGGAATAGTAAATAATTTAGCTCGGCTTCTTTATGAAGGAAACTGTTTAATCCGGAAATGCGAATAGTGTTACAAATCTGTGATATCGTTTTCCTGCTATGTTAGTCTTATTTTTCAAAAGAGATGTTCTTATTGGACGTCACCCAATGACACCCGACCTTGGGGACAAAATGCTAGAGGTAAGACCATTTCTGGACTAGAGTTAAGACCATTTCTAGAATTGGTCTTACCTCTATTAGGAGCGAAGATATGGAGATTTTTCTAGAGAACTCCACGTGATGTCACGCCCTGTCGGAAAAGCTACCAATACCCACGTGTTCAAATGAGGAAAGGATCTCTTTGGTGTTTTATCCACAGTTCGAGTTTGGTCAGCTGTTAAAAGCAGGGGGTTCTTGATAGTCTTGTTTGCATCATTATTAAGGATTTGTTGTCTGCTTGCGTTGCTAATTTGTAGGAGTGCTAATTTTGTTATAACCTGCGTGCAATGTTCTTTTTAATATTCGTAAAAAAAAGCGTCATTTTCCATTATCCAGCTTGTCAGGCAATATTCACCCTACATCCACCGGACGACAATAAACAATTCTCTAATACTCGACGAACTAATAAAACAATCTTTACAGCTATTAAATTATGTGTCCCACTGGAATCAAAGCCCATAACGTTAAATCAGAAGATGAAAAAAGCGTAATTGCACGTGTTTTCTATCAAGTATTTTACATTGCCTGCTGGACAGTCACATCATTTTTATTTCCTTTAATTGCAAGATGCTCAATGTATTATAAAAATAAACAGACTCAATTTATTGGACGCATATCACGTGAACAGGAATTGTCTCCATTAAATTCTTGATAAACTTATAAAAACCAACTGGTAATTTTCTTTTGTGTTAATAAATAATACAAATTTGAATTAACGGAGACGAATACTTTTACTAGTCTCAGTTTAAAAAGATCTTCATCAAAATAATATTCTCTCCCTAAAACAGATATGAAAATAGCGTATATAAAGATATTAATTTTACTAATAAAAGCCTGGCAGTTCACAAAAGTTTACAAAAAGGCTTTGATTCGGAAATAACTCAAAAATATTCATGTTTCTCTGAAAAAAGTAAATATTAATTTAATAATTTTTTTCTTTTCAATTCCTTCTTGCGCATAAACATTTTGCAATCATGTCTCTGAATACAAATTTATATTTCTAGGTACAGAAATATAACATAACTCTTTGAAAAGAATTTTTAAGTTCCAACATGTATATATTTGCACTTTTAGTATAAGAAATAATACATTTCGTGTAGAAAATGTTTCACGTAATTTCCTTTGAGAATTTCACTTAATGTGAAACCAAAATATTATCATATAGAATAATATAAAAGTCATTTTAGTAAAATTTAAAATCTTAAATGTATGCATTTTTCGACTGTTTTCGCTTTCTCAGAATACTTAAAAGGATTATGTTTCTGCCAATAAGACAATTTTCTTAAAAATGAAAAAGGTTTCGCATTTATAGGAACAAAATATAAGGAAGGATTTTTTTTTCATTTCTATAATAAATCAAAGAACATTCGATCGATTTATTGATAATATAGAAGAAGCAAACAGGATTTCATTATAATTTTCTGGATCCAATTTATTTGAAATAAATTCCTAGAAAAGAAATGAAATTGTAGCAGTGAGAAATTTTCTTTTGTTTTATTTAAATTAGTTGAAAAGGTAAGATTTCAAAATATATAACTGCACTTTTCTTATAATTTTCGAAATAGAAACCCGAGAAATATTTAGTGTCGAAATTTAAGACAACAAACATATCATGATAATAGTCTTAACTTTTTCTTTTTATATAATTGTATCAAAACACTCGAAGATTAACTTTGTGAACGACTAAAAATTTACAGATCCATTTTATGCTTCAAACTGTTGCGAACTATAATTGTGAAAAGCCAATGTGAGAAGAACAATTGTATGTGCAATAATTGTGTGAAAAAGGAAGAAATTACATTAACATCATTTTTGGTATGATTCTACTAGTACTAAATCACATTTCACAATCTAACACTAATTTCCAAATTTGCGGAAACGTCAGAAAAAATATTTTTTTGGAATCCTATGGCAGGAAATATAACTTATTTTTAGAATAATTACATAAGATTGTACATTCAAGTGCCAGGAAAGCTGGAATTGAAAAGTGCATGCAAAATACACACAATGGTATAAAAAATACAAGTAAAATATATCGATAGAATCAACCACTGGCTTTAAAAAAGATAGATATCTGAGTTGTTTACGGACACGAGAAAGGATGAGTTACTGGTTATGACAAGTAATAATGATTATAGCGATTCTCAACGCTTTGTCACAATTCCCTTTCGTCAGTTGTGACAAGGCCACTTCGGAGGTTCATATGAAATTCAGATCATCACGAACGACCTTTGCAAGGGTGTACTGTAAATACAAGTTTTCCGACAAAACCTCCAACTTAGACACTTAGTTGGACATTGAAAATGTTGTGTGAACACGGCCATCAAATATCGTTTCACTTTAGAAACGCAGCACTCTCACTGGTAGGAGAAAAGACCACCACTTCATACCCTTACACCTGGAATCAGAATGGCTCATTCTTTAAGCAGTTGGAGCGTCTTTTTATTTTTCAAAGGAAAAATATCATTTCTGGCAAAAAATGGATGGAAAAAGGAAATTAATTAAAAAAATACAAATATAAAAATGAACACTTAAATCTTACTTACACACATTTGAGCGCAATTAAATCCTATATACATATACATACAAAACAGATCGAAAGACATGGAAATAAAATTCCAAGATGCCCATAAAAATGTTTTCTTTTACCTATTCTTGCTTGAGAATAGTTCATAAAAAAGTTTCAAAGAGGAGGGAAAACTTTCTTGTTTCGCAGGAAGCACAAAAAGTTTAATTTAGAGGGTCCAAGGGGTAAAGTAATGAAGTGCGTTTACCATTGGACTAAGATGATCTGATGAGGTAGGAGTAGATGTTTTCGTTATTGATGTGGAGGAGGAGAATTGCTAAGTCTCCGGCAAGAAGCGATGACCATTATGACGCATAAATTTCATCATATTATGAATTTTCTCATAGGTAGCATTGGACTTCAGTGCTGGCGACTCAACAAGCATAAACACTCGGACGTACAATGAATCCTGTGAGGGATATGGGCTTTAAGGGTCGATGGTCAACTTGAAGCGGCTACGTTTGAGACTGCACGACTGCCGATGGGCCTCGCCTGGCCCAGGAAATATCGAGACTGGACACTGGAAGACTGGAAACTAGTACCCTAGTTGAAGAGTCTTGTTTCCGTATGTATTGGACATCCATGTGTGATACACATCCCATGAAGATATGGACCCCATCTGTCTGAAGAAAAATGAACTGGTTGATTGGAAACCCATAATGATATTGGTTCATTAGAAATCATTGGAGTCCTTGATATACCTACAAGCATACGAGACTAACAAACAGTATGCCTGCATCATTTCTGAAGACGTACAGCTGTTCATTTCCTGCATATGTGATGATAGATTGGAGCATCCCCAAAACAGGGAGATGAACCACTGCATAAGTGGCAAGATGCCACAACCCTGTCAGACCTGGTGTCGGGTATACAGACATCACATTTGAACTGCTCCTATTAATTCAATAATCGATGACACTGCATGCTGGTTTTTTTATTTGATTCTCGATATTTTTATAGTTATGAAATTTGCAAAAATGTTTCGTTTCGGGTATAGAATCATTACATTCATTTAGTTTTTCCAAAATACTTCAGAAAATCTTCGTTCTTCGCAAAATGGTGAATTTTGTCTTTCAAGCAATTTCTTGCATTTTATACTTTTTATCTTACAATTTAAAAAGCTTGTGCAATATTTTATTATCCTTTGGCAACCATTTTACAATGAAACTTGTGTGATTGTTCGTCTTTTTTCATATGAATTATCCGGTATTGTCCGGATGCTGGACATAGGAGACCTTTTTTTAATTTTTCACTTACAGACTTGAAATTTTATTTAAGAGATACTCTTTGCATTAGAACATAGAACACCAAAAGAAAAAAGTCTCACTTTATTATTTCTTAATTCCGCTGAAAGGGGTTTGAGGTGACAGAAGCATTAATCTGAGTTTGGAGTTTTGTATTTCTCTTCAAAATCTTCGGATGCGAATATCGTTGTGGACATTTGAGATACCATCTAATGAACTATTGAACAGACATCCGAATCTTCCCGAATGTTGAAACGATCTCTATAGTGTCACCAAAAGAAGAAAAAAGAAATTACACTTCTACTAGTTCATATTTATGCCCAGTCATTATTCAGGTGCCCATCTTTCTCGAGGCGTATGTTCTAGGTTTTCTGACATACGAGTGTTTAGTAAATAAATTGTTGGATTAATCAAGAAATTATCGTAATAACTTTTATGAAGGTATTTTTAATTGAGAGGCAGCTATTAAGGTGAATTAGAAGTGTATAGAGAGACCGTGTCATAAAAAAATCTTCTCTTTGGCAATTAATACTTGGATAACTTTTAACGTATGGTATGTATTAACGTAAAGTATGGTATTAATACTTGGGTAACTTTTAACGTATGGTGCGACATTGAAGAAATTTCCATGGGTTGAACCAACGTTTTCTTTTAAATTCTGTTGCTGTTATAAAGTGAATATTGAGATAAGTTTTTTGTGAAATGATTGCTTAATTGTTATTAATTAAAATATACCGTTATTACTTCAGAATACATGTATTTTCTAAGTCGTTTACATTAGTTTTTCCTGGAGTTATGATTTGAGTGTTCCAACAGTAAAATATAATTATCATGTGAAGACTTTTGGAGCATATTTGCAACATCGCATCGATATCAATTTTGTTGAAATTTAAATGCATAATATTCTTGATATTCTGGATTTTATATTTATATCATTGCACACACTAGATTGATTTCCGTGAATTACAATTTAAGAAGAAGAAGCGCAATTTTTTCTATATTTCCTATCATATTTAAATAAATGCCATTTATACTTTCAAATAGGCATCGAAACTAACCCATAATTGCTTTTGTAGCAAATAGGTCAACCCATGAAAGACTTGTATCGGCAGAAATTTAGAAGAAATCATTATATGCACCGTGTTTATTCGAAAAACGGCTTTATAACAGTTTCGTCATTTTATTATAAAAAATATAAATCTTTATACAATTCCCCTATTCCAATGGTATTTCATCAGTACATTTGAATCATCTTTCTATGGGACATAACTACGAAAAAATCATAAAATATCAATGAGCTCTCATGAATGGAATTCCATACAAAGCACTGCCCTTCTACTCAACATCATTGTAACTATTTCCAATTAATAAAGCTTCCAAACTTTTATTATTTCCAGTAAAAATGCATTTCATAATGCTGCATGCATAATTGAAAAAAATCATAAAATATCAATGAGATCTTATGAATGGAATTCCATACAAAGCATTGCCCTTCTATTCAACATTATTGTAACTATTTCCAATGAATAAAGCTACCAAATTTTCATTATTTCCAGTAAAAATGAAGCATTTGATAATGCTGCAAGCATAATTCAAATCTGCAAATAGAACTAAATTTTATCATCTTTTCACTAGGTGGTGAAAATTTACGCGCCGTGTCATTTGTTTCAAATTTCATTGTGATACTAATTCCATTGAGTAAATTCCGCTGAGAGCATTGAAATTATTGGACTGGAAATCTTCTTAAATTTTGCCTTTTGTTTGATTTAAAATATACATAGAAGACACGTAGTAAAGGGTGTAAATGAACAGTACAATTGCGGAAGTAGGAAAAATCTTATCTATCTGGTTGGTAAGTCTTTCATTATAATTTAAATGTACTGTTTTATTTCCTTATTAGCCGCCAGCTTCTTCGCCGGGAATATGATTTCAATTAAATCTTGCATCATTTTATATCCATCTTCTCTTAACAATGTAATTTTAAACTGTAGATTGTGGTAGATATTTAACCCATGGTTTAGCAGTGAACTTCGACCTGTTCATTGTCTACATAAATGTCCCTAATCGAGTCGAATAATTGACCATATCATGTAACATTATTAAATTCATTTTTGAGGTATATATGGTATTCAGAAATATAATAGTTAGTCAATAATATAAAACGAGGTATTGGGACTTCCTAAACTTTCTCGTATACTTCCAAAAAATGTGACATTTTCCATCCTCCCCAGCGGGGATAAAAAAATGCGAACCTTCTGTAACCCAGAATGCAATGACTATATACGAGCTTCCCTCAGCGCGCCAAAGTAACGAATATCGCCAAGCACTAGCCAAGCAAAATGGCCTTGCGTCATAGTAAGAAAATTGACTATGCTATTTGAACACATTTTTTTAACGGATTGAAACAAAAATTGCATACAGATCTACAATTAATGTTGGAAAACCCACTTACCAAATTTCAATTATCTAAGCCTTTGTGTTAAGGATTTGTCGTGCTCACAAGCATGCGATTATACAGACCGACAGATTATCAACCCTTTGACGCATTTGGCACAAAATTTGATACGGACCTACAATCCTGATGATAAATCTGTGTACCAAATTTAATCCTTTTAACTTTGTAAGTTTTTAAGGTATCGTGTTCACATGAATACGATCGGACAGACAGACGTACTTCCCGTGGACATATTTTCCCAAAATTTGATAGAAACTTACAAATTATGAGTAGAGATCGCGTATTAAATTTCATCTCTCTAGCTCTAATAGTTTTTGAGTTATCGTGTTCACAGACACACAGGCAGATAGACATGTAGACTTAATTCCAAGATTGTGTTTATCGGATTCAGGGAGGTCTAAAACGTGAAGGTTCATAAAAATCTCGAGTTTGAATTTTTTGACAGTTTCAATAACCTTTCTTTATACATTTCGTGTACGAGAAAGTAAAAATTAGCTATAAATATTTTTGTATATATGGTTTATAATGTCTTTAAAGTGTATATTCACTAAGAGATCGTGGAGTAGAGTGTAGATTAATGGTGGAAAACCGGAAAATTTTTAACAGTTGAAGTATTAACTGTGTTAGACTTGCATTAAATTTTGATGACTATAATCTGTTTCTTCTTCTTAATCCTTTATTATTTAATAAATCTGTAATGAATCTCTACTATTTTTAAATATTGTGAATATAATTATCTGCTTGAAATTTTCCAAAATAATAATGTATTAAATTGTGAAATAGATTTATCAGGAATAAGTTCATCCTCGAAATTTTGTTAATTCGTGATCTCATATTGTATATCAAATTCACCTTATTAGTGTCATTTTCAAATTTATTGGACGAGTCATATGGGGAAAAATGGCTTCAAATTGTGTCAGTATAGAGTAAGAAAACGGGCATAGGAAGTTAAGTTTTTCATATGACCGTCAAGTCACATAAATCGCCTCCGTAGTAGATTAATTGTAATTGGGAAGAACAGAAGTAGCAAACTGCATGGGTAGCTAACTTTTTCATGTGACCCTCAAGTTATATGAGTCGAATTCGTTGTAGGTTAATTGTAATTGGAAAAGACAAGTAGTTTATTGCATGGGAAGTTAAGTTTCTCATGTGACACTCAAGTCACATGAATCGACTCTGTTGTAGGTTAATTGTAATTGGAAAAAACACAAGTAGCAAACTGCATGGAACGTTAAGCTTCTCATATGACCCTGAAATTGCACGAATCGACTCCGCTGTAAGTTACTTGTAAATTTGAAGAAGAGATGTATCAAAATGCATAGGTAATTAAGTTTCTCATGTGACCCTCAAGTCATATGAATCGACTCTCTTGTAGGTTAATTGTAATTGGGAAGAAGAGAAGTAGCAAATTGCATGGGTAGTTAATTTTTTCATGTGACCCTCAAGTTATGTGAATCAACTCTGTTTCAGGTTAATTGTAATTTTAAGAAGAGAAGTATCAAACTGCATGGTAAGTTAAGTTTCTCATGTGAGTCTCAAGTTACAAGAATCAATTCCGTTGTAGGTTAATGGTAATTTGGAAAAAGAGAAGTAGCAGAATGCTGAAGTTTCTCATGTGACCCTCAAGTAACAAGAATTGACTACGTTGTAGGTTAATTGTAATTGGGAAGAAGAGAAATAACAAACTGCATGGAACGTTAAGTTTCTCATGTGACTCTCAAGTTACATGAATCAACTCTGTTGTAGGTTGATTGTAATTGGGTAGAAGAGAAGTAGCAAATTGTGTGGGAAATTTCTCATGTGACCCTGAAATTACATGAATTGATTCCTTTGTAGGCTAATTGCAATTCTATTTCAAACGGCGTATAACAAGCTTACATTAATGAGTCAGGGTTAGTAAATTTTTGACATTTATTTTTAAAATTTCCAAAAAAAGTGTCTTAAAATTTAGAAGATTGTAATATTGACCCTTAACTAAATTTCTTCAAGAAACCTGTAGAATATAGTAACCAATGAAATTTTTCTGTACTTCATCCAGAAATAAAAAAGTTATAGCAGTGTCTTAGCTAAACTATATTTCCGATTTCGTTGTTTTTGATGGATAGCGATTTGTAAACAACAATGGTATTAATTCATAATAATGGAGAATCGCCTAATTCGGAGAGGCGTCATGAATGAACCGGTATCAAAACTTCAATTTTATTAAATATTTAATCGTAAAATAGGCAGATTTTTTTGTAACTGTGTGTAAATGGCGTGTATGAAATCATTTTTAGAAGAAAGCGCTACAGTTACTTTCCCTTTAGAGAACAAGTGTTTAGATTTAATTTTCGTAAATTAAATATTTCAACAAAAATCAAAAAGATCTTATGCTGTTTTAAAGTAAGAAAGAAAACACGTGTTGTCCTCAGATAAGAAATTTGTTTCACTATAATTCACTTTAATAACTTCAATAAAATGGATTAAATATAAGAATAAGGGAATGCTTTTGTTGTTGTTATCCAAAGGTTGCCTAGATTGTACCACAAACAGTTGCCTAAGTTTGACTGTATAAATCAATGGGATTGTTATCTTAAACTATAGGAATTTCACAGAAAGCAGTTATCATCACTACAAGTAGAACAAATCGAAACAAAAAAACAATGAATCATTAAAGCTATCAATTGCCTGTTAAAAGAACCAAGAACTAACATTACATTGTTCTGTACCATATGTTAGGAAACAAAGGGAGAAGAGGAAGTGATGCAGTACATAAAATGGCATACTTGGGTTCATGTTTTATAAAATGGCTACTATTTAAATATATACTTTTAAACTTCATTATTTATAATTACTCTTTATTTTTAAATTTTGCTAATATTTATAATAATGTATGAGGTGTGATCAAAAAGTATCAGGACTGATATAGTTAAAATATAAAAGTTGTGATATAAAAGATAGTCTTGATACTAAAAGTATCAGGACTATCTTTAAAGTTAAAGCGCGCAGATGGAAAATGCTGAGCAGATACTGATTTTACCCCCTTCCAAGCTTGAGTCAAAAATTAGAGTGTCGTAGCACCTACAACTTATTTTCAATAGACCTTTGTAAACTGTCTGAACTAATAGATATTTCATAAGATATGTAAGTTTCAATTAATAATCATTGTAAAAGATATGTAATAATTGTTTCATATTTTTTCGGGACTTAATTTGCAAGAAATTGATTTTCAAAAGTATAAACAACTATGAAACCACAATTCATTTAAATGTGTTTACTTAGAATATTAAGCATCAAACTAATTAAGCGCGTACTTGTTTAGCATATTTAGAAAATGTTGAAAGCTTTGGAAAACAATATTTTCCCCTCTGATGTTTTGTACTTAATTGCTACATTTGATATGCAAGTATCTTAACTTATTTTCTTGACCTAATAAAACAAATTTCACCTGCTGATGAGAGAAGGAATCTCATCACTTCAGAGTAATTAAAATTTCAAGCAAACACTTAAAAAATAAATATCAGCATTAATTACATGGATATAATTGCTAAGAGTTTAAATTGTAATTTGAATATTTTTACTCGTAAAGAAAAACAAAGAAGGAGTGACGTTAATTACAGTATCACCCCAATTAATTTTTGTTTGCGCTCTGAATTTAAAGAATGCTTTTTAGTAATAGATTTTCAAACTTTATAGCTGTGATAAATATTTGTTTACAAAGCACTCTTCAATATTCTTTTGAAATACAGACTATTTATACTCAAAGTTACGATTTTAAAACTTTGTAAATGTAGAGTAATTATTCAAAATCGCCTGAATTTTTTTCTGGATGCAATTTAAACAATGAAAATTCGTTTGGGGAAGTAAAACAATTACTTCAAAAACTATGGACAGCATATTGAACATTTCTTTGGAACGTAGTATGTGTCTGTCTGTTTGGGGACTTTCTGTTGTCATGTTTCGTCTTTTCTGAAAAGGAAATTGGCATTCCCTCATAGCAGACCACTTTTTCCCTTCGGCTGACATGGTTTTCCCGTTTTTGGAGAGTTCGTATGCGACATTTCCCTACAAAGCGTTGCTTTCTTTGTTAGTGTTAGCAAAAGAAAATACCTTTGTCTTCGTAGGTTCCCACCTTGCTGCTATGGTCTTGGTAGACAGTCATATTATTTTCCCTCTTTAATCTAAGTGGCCTGTTTGGCACAATAATTCAGTAACCAAGTTTCTGAGTTAACATGTCTAATGTTCAAAATATTTACACGTATTTATATTAGTAACCAAAAATTTAATAATGGTTTAAAACAGCCTGAACAGCCAAAATCAATATTCTTATGTCGTTTTGACAAAGACAAGCCAAAGAGTTCCATTCCCTTGTCCTTCACTCGGCCTCTTCTCCCCTTTTCAACTCTGACTCGACATCTGACCTCAACCCACAGTTTTATATTTGGGTGCACATCTCTCTTTTAGAATAGCCCCTGAGAAGAACCTTACAGTGTTCCCTATAGTGACACTCACAGCTCTCACTATCGTTAAATTTTCTGAGAATTCTTTTCGCATTCACCTAACAAATCCCACTGCTTAAAGTGTATTCAGATCAAATTTCATATCACTCTGTCAAGTGGTTTTTAATGTACAGTTTATAATCGCAGATTTATTTATAATAGACCATGTATAATGAAATTGGTTTGTTTTATGGCTCGTTAAGTCTACTGCCACACGAGGCGGTAATTCGTTGTTTTCTCGCGGCGACCGTTTCCCTCAGCGACTTTACCAAACCACGGCCGGCCACATGTGCGGTTTTTCTGACGCGAGCTCAGTCTGCTTTCTAGTACAACAGATTGGCGAATTCAAACAGTTGTTTGAGTGAAACTTTTAATGCATTGAATATATGATATTTCATATTTAAAAAAAATATTATTGTAATATTATTATGCATTGTCTTAGTTTTGACTTTTTTTTTTCTTTTCTAAATTTTCTGTATGTTGTTATGTATATGGTTTGTTCTTGATTTCTGTCACTGTGTTTTTTTATGTTTTGTTACTCTTTCCTGCCGGCTTTCAGGCTTCGTGCACCATTTTGAGTAGGAACATGAAGCCTATGATGGCTAAATAAATAAATACTTTAAAAACATATAAATAAAAGATTAATTCTATTTATCTCGTACTTGAAAACGAAGCAAAAGTGTTTATAATTTTATTGAAGTCAATTTTTCGGTTTCTGCTTTTTCTGTACACGAAAAAAGCTAAATTACAGAGTTTTTTTAATCCCTTTGAGATATGAAAGTATCAGCTTAGTTTGCTGAAAGATTTCAACCAGCAGACGATTTTTGCAGAAAGATTTATTCAACCAGTTTGCATATTTAAAAGATTATTTAGAGAAAAATAATACCAAGCAAAACTGTGAAGCAACCATGAAATTGAATATGGAAGAGTTGTGGCTGAAGTGTTTTGCAGATAATTCAAAGTATATTGATCAGAAGTTACGTCTAATAAAGCTATGCGAATACGTATTTGCCATTCCAGACCACAATGCAAATGTGGAGAGAATATTTTATCTCATGTCAACTCAATGGCCGGACGAAAGGAACAGGTTGTCAGTGGAGACAACTGGAGCAATTTTGATTTGTCATTAAAATTTTAAAATATCTTGGGCCCAATTTTATAATTATGTGAAAGAAGAAAATGATATAATAAGAAAGTAAAATCACTTTTAAAATATGACTGGGATATAGAATTAGTTTGGCATTGTATTATTCTACGTGTTCATTTTTATTAGAATGCTTAAACTTTATTGATTTTTTTCGTTAGAGTAAAATAAACCACTACCCACCCACTTTTTTCATGTTTTGTTTATTTATTACTCAAACGACCCGTATCATTACTGGGCAGTTATGGCAATCCTTATAACTTAACTGTTCTTCTAAAGGAGTTGGGAGAATAGCAAAGGTCATGCTTTCGTAGCGCGCTCTTTTTAAAAAGATATAAAACAAAATTATTCTCTAGTGTATCTCTGACATACACGTGCCTGTTGGAAGGTTAATTTTGCATCCAAGATACGTCCCTACTAGCAGTTACGCCTCAGTTAAACCACTGGTTCACCATGAATCCATTTTCAATAAATAAAAATGCTGTTAATACGTTAAGTGCCTTGTTAGTTGTTCGCCGACGACGTCGTAGACGCCAAAGAAAATACTGGGTACATCCTATTGTAAGTGAAAGAACAATAAAGGGAAAATTTGCACTTCTACACAGCCAACTGAAAGAATACCCTAACAAGTTTTTTGAGTATTATAGAATGCCCATAACTTCATTTGAAACACTACTATCTAAAGTTGAAGATTCAATTAGAAAAAGTGATACTGTAATACGGAATCGCATAAGAGCAGAAGAAAAGCTAGCAGTAACTTTAAGGTGAGTGCTAATTTTTTACAACACAATACTTTTACAATTCAGTTTATTTTTCATTAAATTACAATTATTAGATTATTAAAGTTGCAATTCTTAGATTATCAAAATTAGATTTATTATTTATTAAAAGTACAATTATTCGAATTAAAATTATATCTAGAGAATTTTAAAGATTTAATACAGAATTAGTTACAGCCATCCAAGCATCTTTCTTGAGTTCACGGATTTTGAAATCAATATGCCTTGAATCGTAAAGATATGGATATTTTTCAACTTCAAGAATCATGAGCTCACTATCCAAGCAGTATTCCATGATATAATTATCTTAAATACCAAAAACTGAAGAACAAAACACATGAAAATATCAACGGACACCACGATAAGCAGTAAAGCGATTATTTTCTCGCTCGAAAAAAATGCACCCGAGTGCATCGCTTCGCGGCAGTCGCGAGAATGAGCCGATAAAATTCCCCCAAAGCGGCGAAACCGGCGTCGCGTGGCCACCCTTGTTTCTTCAGCATTTTGTCTATAATTCGGATGCCGTTGACCTTCAAGTCGCAACTGATAGAACTCGCTCGTGTGGCCGTAGACTTACATATTGACTGCCGATCCCGCACCAGGGCGTGATATGGCGTCAACGCCAAGGAGTCAAACACGCACTGGAGCGGGAAATGCTACGTTTTAATACTTATTCTGCGGTTACGTTTTGGGAATATATGCTGGTATTGGTGTGGAATGAAAGTGAGTTGGAACCCTTATTCTGAAAATGTTAAATTGGCCACTTCGATTGGCCTTTTCTCAAAATCTCATATAGATTCATGTTTGAAAGTTTTTATGCAAATAAAGTATACCTTTCTCATTATATGAAAATGATTTTGTTCTTAAAAATTCAGAAATTTATTTTTTACAAATTTTTTTCTGTCAGAACAAAAAATGTTAAATTGGCCATTTCGATGTGTCTTTGCTCAGTCGGCAATAGATACTTGTTTGAAATTTTTTATACAGGTAAATAATACCTTTCTCATTATATTGAAATTAGCTCTTTTGGTTAATTTTTTTATAAATTTATAAAATATTTAATTAGACATAGTGATTTTACCCTGTTTTGACACACAAAAAAATTGTAAAAAATATATTTTTGATTTTTCTCAAAACGTTCATTTCAGTATAATTATAAATGTGTACTTCACTTGTGTAAAAAATTTCAAACATGTATCTATAGCAGAATTTGAGAAAAGATACATCGAAATGGTGAATTTAACATTTTTTGTTCTGACAGAAAAAATTTGTAAAAAATAAATTTCTGAATTTTTGAAAACAAAATCATTTTGATATTATGAGAAAGGTGTATTTTACTTGTATAAGAACTTTCAAACATGAATCTATAACAGATTTTGAGAAAAGTTCAATCGAAAAAGGCCAATTTAACATTTTCAGAATAAGAGTTTGAACTCCCCTGAAGTTGAAACTAGCTGTAAATGTATGCGGTTTCTAATTTTTTACTTATTGGAAACATAACACGATTGGTTTATTTCTTACAGTATGTTTTTCGGCATATCGGTACAACTTGCTTCTGTTAACTATCAACACTGCTTCACAAAACCCCAGTCAATGTGTTAACATTTCACATTCTGTGGGTTAGGCAGCGACCCTATATCCTCCTATATCATTCAAGTCAGTTTGACTCATAAAATGTTAGATTGACCATTTATCATCTATCTCAAGTTTGTCAAAAGATATTACAGATAATAGGTCTTACTTACCCATTCTAATACAGCAGGTACGCATTTCCTATTTCAAAATCCTCACAAATTTCTAGTCATAGGCTCGTCAGACAAAATTACATTTCAGGGTGAAAAAATAAATCAAATGTGCTTTTTTCAAAAGGAATTTGACTTTTTAAGTATTATAGATAAGTTTAAATAACTGTCTGTTCAGTTCGTCTTCCTCAAAGTGAATTAAAGTATCTAGAATTAATATTGAACATTAATAATGTTATGTTTTAATTTCTGTCACCAGCGCTTAAGAGAAAATTATATTTCATGCCATAATAATAAAATTCAACATGCTTTAATTGATAGAAATTCCCTTACTTTATATAATACACAAATCTTTCAAAATATTATGCGTTTAACTTCAGTTCAAACTGAATTAGATTTGTACTAACTAATATTTTTTTTCGTTAATTCCGTATTTCCCCTAAAACGCAATACCTGGGACACTGCTTCATTATTCTTCCCAAAAACAAAAAAGAAGGAAATTTCAAGAAGAAATTATTGCATTGGAGTTCTCAGGAAATTAAGAGAAATTTCTTCTACCATGTTTAACTTCTGTAATTGAAATCCCAAGTAAACACGATTTCGATTTAATACCCTTAAGGACAGAAAGGGTGGAATTCTATCATGATAGTTAGAAGACAATTTTTATTCCTGGTTCTGTGAGGGTCCCAAAGAACAAAGGAACTTCATTCCGATAAAACATTGGAAGATTTTTATTGACTGCAAAGACAAATAAAGTTTTCAAATGAATCTCCCATCTTTCACTGGAGAAGATTCGACTAAAAATAAAGAAGTTGATCTGCCAGATTTCAACAAAAATTAATCTATTCTCCCGGCATGAATAATGGAATAGGTTATTTCTGGTTCAGCTCTTTATTCATTGGAATTAAGTTCTTTTTAATTGTTGGTAGTTTCTTTTCATTCGGATTCAACCCCAAAGTCAATAACGCATTGATATTTAAAATTTCTAATTGCATTCGACAGATTGGAAAGACTTAAAAGAAAGGAATTGAAAAGAGTGAAGAATGTGGCTTTCATTTCCTCTGTTTTCGGTTTGTAAAGAAATGGAGCCTTCTATTTAAACCGAACAATAGGTTTTATATTCAATGTAGCAATTCAATGCCGTTCAATAAATTAATTCTTGAGAGTATTTGCATATTTTCTTCCGTTTACATCCAAAATATTTGTGCAGACGATAGTAATTTTCGATGATATTTATTTGTTATAAGCAAAGAATTTTGGTGACACATGTTTCTTGGTCGCAGATCATAATTTATTTTTACAGCGTTGTAAATATTTCGAATTAAATGGAACGCATTTTGGATTTCTTGCAAAGGATAAGCTTAAGACAGTCGACTCTCATTATAACGACCACACATTATAATGACCATTCCATTATAACGACCAGTGATAAAATCCCCAACTGTGTTTCACTATGTTATTTTACTTCCGGTATAAAGACCGTCCAGTGTCGTCTAATCCCAATACAACGAAAGAATTCAGAGGACACTCTTCCAGGTATTTTTCCAAAAAGAACATATTTCTAAACGTAAATGACCTAAATTATTGTATTGCCAAGCTCGTAGATGTAGAGTCTTCAGTGTTACAGTTCAACTTTGACGGGGGGGGGGGGGGGGGGTATTAATACTCACCACAGCGCGGAAATTAGAACAGCCTAGATTAAAAAATGTTTCAAGTGCTATTGAGACTTTAAAATGTTTTTTGAAAGGCAAGAAAATACAGAACATTATTTATCATCTTTAACTAAAATGGAAAATTATGTTTTGCAAAAATCACATATGCAGAAAAGACAAACAACCATTTCTGATTTTATCTTTAGAAAATAAATGCTTTGTAAGTATATAACACCCTTTATTTTCTACTTTAAAATCTGTTTTAGAAATATATTTTTCATTGATAAAATTTTATTTTTAATACCAGTGATAAAAAATAATTTCAGTATTTAGTTGGAATCTCTTTAAAAATCGCCTATTTTTTACGGAAATCTGAGCGTGGATGTTACATTTTTTAATTATATCCACTATAGCGACCACTCGTTATAAAGGCATTTGGCTGTGGGACGCAGAGGGTCGTTATAACGAGCGTCGACTGTATTTCCATGAGAATTATATATGGAAGAATTTATTTGTTTCTACCAATTCAAAATCTGGCACATCAATCTTAAAGAAACATTCTAAGTTATCATACTCATTGTCAAATTAATATGATAAATCACTGTTTTAAAATCGAGTGTTATAATAAGTAAAGAACTATCGGATTCGTCAAAATGTTGAAACATTTTCAAATACAGCTTTCTGTCAAATGCAAAAGGTTTACAATTATTTTACTTTATAAAAAAATTAGAAAAAGTCAAATAGATAAAAATCTATTATTATGAATCGCAAAATCTGTAAATATAAAACAATTTGTTAAATAGTTTCGTTCACTAGGAAATAATAATTTGGAACAAGTTGTTTTAAAGCTTTAGGTGATTAGACTACCAAGAAAAGAAAGAAGTTTATTTTAAAACATTTTTCAGAATTTATTATTCTTCATAATTGATCTCGATTTTTTAAATGGCTCCAGTGAAATCAGAACTCCTTGACTCATTGGAGAGAAAATGAAGTAAACTTTATAAGTAGGAAAATTATCTGTAGCCTAAACAAAGAATTAATTAACTTGTGTTTGTGAATAAAAAAAATTAAAACTCTGCAAATAGAATGATGGAAATTATATTCTTCGATATATGGACAATTGTATTCTTCTATTTTAAAAAGAAAAATTATTTCTTTTACGGGTATTTCATAAACTATATATTCATATGCTTGACTCGATGAATAAACCAGCTTGATGAATAATTTTCAGCATATTATTCTGCAGATTAAACGTTTCAGGACGACTGTCACACTGGTGTGTTAGCTAATCATAACTTTAACTGTGTGGTCGTCCTGAAAGGGTTAAGAATTTTATTATGTATCGAAATTTATTTTAATTATTCTGAATTATTTTGGCATTATGTCGTCTGTACTTAAAATTGCATCAAAATGCAGATAAATTAATTCTTCACTTGAAAAATCTGAATATTTTAATTTCAATTAACTATCTTGAATAATTTATACTCACGTAATAATTATAAATT
This sequence comes from Araneus ventricosus, assembly GCA_013235015.1. Lineage (NCBI taxonomy): Eukaryota > Metazoa > Arthropoda > Arachnida > Araneae > Araneidae > Araneus > Araneus ventricosus. The sequence continues at coordinate 13,397 of BGPR01007408.1, read as the reverse complement.
CAGATTTCAATTCTTCTTTCACAATATTCTTTGCAAAATATCTCATTAATGAAATAAATTCTTGATGGAAAATTTTTCACATGATCCATAAAGTCTCGACTATGATCAGATCTACGAGAGTAATATGGGCAATTAATTTGTTGCATATAGAACGAAAATCAAATTTTGACCCACATCTATACATGCACATACAAATTAGTTATCTAGATTGCGCGCGAAGACTGCATCTCCATCTTAAATATTAACAGAGCTCTTATCCATCCATATACATCGTGAAATTTTTAAAAAGTCAACGTAAATTGTTGCCTCCTGGCTGGACGGATATTCTTTGCAAAATATCTAGTTAATGAAATAAATTCTTGATGGATAGTTTTTCACATAATTAATAAAGTTTCGAGTATGCTCATACATACGAGAGTAATAATGGGCAAT
>BGPR01007408.1:0-12955 GCA_013235015.1 Araneus ventricosus | reverse complement strand
CAGAGCTCTTATCCATCCATATACATCGTGAAATTTGGAAAAGTCAACATAAATTGTGGCCTCCTGGCTGGACGGATATTCTTTGCAAAATATCTCATTGATGAAATAAATTCTTGATGGATAGTTTTTCACATAATTCATAAAGTTTCGAGTATTCTCGACCTACGAGAGTAATAATGGGTAACCAATTTGGTGCATATAGTACGAAAATCACATTTTGACCCACATCTATACATACACATACAAATTAGTTATCTAGATTACGCGCGAAGACTGTACCTCCATCTTAAATATTAACGGAGCTCTTATCCATATACATCGTTAGATTTGGAAAAGTCGATGTAAATTCTGGCCTCTTGACTGGATGGATACGAAACTGAATTCTTTTCTGAAACTTCTCAGGAACTCTTTCATTCTAATTGTGTAGCAAATCTTGATAAACAAACTAGATGATATCAACATTTTCATTCATATTTACTTCTTACTCTATTACTTATAAATTTATCATTTAATGTCTTCTTATTTTATTCCATTATATCTACTTTCGTTTTGTTCTTCCTTTCTGTTCTTCTGTTGAACATTTTCTTTTCTATTGTACATTCCTGTTAACTTCTCACTTCTATCTTCTATCCTCTGTTTTATCTTCTAGCCCCTTTAAAACCGGGAGTTTTTGAAAGGGAACGACATGCATTTTACTTTCCCAAACTGGGTGGTCATTTATCCCACTCCTGATATAACCTTCCCTTAAGGCGCACGGAAATGAACTGTGGCTGGCAAGGATAATTGTACCCCCACCGTGTTTGTACACACGATATAGTTCCTAGAGTCTCAAACAAGCCAGTAGGATGGAATAGAGAAAAGCTAATGTTCGTTACAGGACACGGGCCCTTCCCTTCATACCTCCATCGCTTCAATCTTCGAACACACGACAACTGCTCCTGCGGAGAAAAGGGAGATCCAATGCACTATGCCATAAAATGTCGGTTTACCCTCTCTTGGCATTTCCAAACAACTACAGTGTCACTTAAATTACATGAAAATTGAAAAATATTAACGCGAATAACTTATCAAGAACCCGATTTCGACTCCTAATGCGCTTCATATGTGATGAGAACAATCTCTTTGTAGAGTATAATCATTGAGCACGCATCCATCCAGACTGACATACACTTCCTGCTACTTATGACTCTTCTTTTTTTCCCTCTACGTATTTTTCCCCATTTTGTTTTGTTTCATGTGTTGTTCTGTCCTGTGTTCCTTTCTTTTTTATTATTTGTTTCTGTCCTGTCTAAAAAATAAAATTCACCTACATCCATCCAAACCGGAAAGGAGCCAAATGGCTCTAAACACGGGGATGCAGTAGGTGTAATGTAATGTAATGCTTATATCCTAAGCGATCTGAGAACCTCGCCTCCCCTCAAAAAAAGCCAACCGCCTGAAACCGGCTTTCGTCGCTGTTCAGAGGAAATTTTTAAACCGCCCGGGACCACCTCTTTCGGTGTTAGAAGGTTAAAGAGCCTGCTGCTCCTTGGCTTTTGCCCTTTTGGCTGTCTGCTGTTTCCTATGGAACCTTTTTCCTAGATAGGTTGCTTCAAAGCAGCTCATTTTCCCCGTGTGGCTTCGGCATGGTCGGCATTTGCATCATGCCTTGTATCCTTATACATTACCCTACCTGGAGGCATAGTGAATCCGTGTATGAGGAGTCACCGGATATGTAAGCGGGTTCTCGTTCTTGGAAGTGGGTAAAATAATGGTATGGGTTGAGTTGCCTCTGACAAATGAAGATATGTACCTCCCTCGGAAGGCGTCGGAACGTGACCGGTGATGTCCGTTACTACCCTGACCTCACTATCCGAGCTGATGCAGCAATCGTTCTTGAATTGACCGGATGCCAAGATAGGAAAGGGGTAGCTCGTTTTCTGGTCACTCTGGTTATCAATATACGTCATTAGGTGAGCTCATGTCCTTTAGTTTTGTCTTTTATTATTAACTAGAAAATCACCCGTCATGGTTTGACGGGTGTAAATTGCCTCTTCATTCGAGAGATTTCAATTCAAATTTGACGTGTTTAAATAGATATATATGCCAGAGAAATGTTTAACATTGATTAAAAACAAATAAAATAAACATATGCTTTATGACAGGAAATATTTTTTTATTTATTTTTTAATTTTTATTTATTGTATTATTTTATTTATTTTTATTTTCTATTATTTAAATATTTATTTATTCAAAAACCTCTCGGTAAATAACATTCCGTGTGAAGGATTTTTCGTTGTATAATAATTTTCCTTGTACTTCAGATGTCTTTGTGTAAATTTTAACGTGATTGGGATTCCTAGACATTGAAAGTGCAACATAGAGCTGTCATGTGGAAAGACAGGCTCATCGACGTAAATTCCAACATGATCGAAAGTTTGCCCCTGCGATTTGTTGATAGTCAACGTGTAAGCTGGAATTAACGGGAACTGACGGCGGTTGAGAGCGAATGGTAGATTCACGTCACTGGTGGCTAATTTAATTCTTGGCAAGAAAACAACATCGCCACGATTGCATTCAGATACAATTTGGCGTCCAAACCATATCCCGCGCATGATATACCACCAACGTAATTTACTACTTTCGATTGAAAAACGGAAATTAATTTGAAATATAGGATTAATATAATTTAAAATTTCTCGGGAACTATTGATTATAGCGAGATAAATTTTTTATCAATCGATAGAAAATTTTATTTCACTGTTTTAGAGCTATTAAATTTAAAATTAGAACGACAATTACTCTTTTAAATTTAAAATTACTGAAATTTAGTTCCTCTAACAATGAAATAATGCTGTTTAACGTCTCGCAGTGCTTGGCGCGAGTTTTATTGTTGGTGATGTCAGAGCTCTACCGGAGGATCTGGGCTATTATATTAGTAATAGTCACTATTGTCTTTGTTTTGACGGGAAAAATATTACTTATTACGAATTTGGTTGCTATGATTTACATTTAGTCGATAAGATGTCTTCAAATTTTTAATTCTTGTTATCGATAGATCTTTTTATATTATGACTATTATTTATTAATTTAATGAAATAATAAGTTTAATTTCATTAAATTAAAAAGAAAGTACATTCGGACCTCTATTTAACGAACCTCTATTTTGCGAACTTTTCCTTAGAACCAAGAACATTTTGCGAATTTCTTCGTAAAATAAGATCCAAATAGCGAAGTGCATTCTCTATTTAACGAACTTTTTACAGTGATCCAATATTTTTTTCTCCCTATTTTTCAAAATATTTCTGATCATTTCAAACTTATTCTTTCTTTTAACACATTTTGTGGTGATCAATGACCTTGAACTGGGTTTACCAGTCTCTTAACTCATCGAGAGTATTAAAATGACAGTCATTCTTTTCATTTCATCCAGGACGTGCAACCTTTACTCCACCACACACTGTCCTCTTCACTAAAAAAGCTTTCAATATCCCCCTTTCACCCTCAATGGAGCTGTCACGTGTCCTCGAACTTTATAAGTAATTAAATTTAAGGACGCATCTGGTAATGTATGCTTAAAATTACTTGTTGAAATAAATGCGATGATGTCATTAAAATTCATGTTCATTCTGTGTATTCCAGGAAAGTTTTTTTGTTTTATTCTGGTTTTCCTTGCAGATTTCTTCTGATGGGTAAGATATATAAATCAAATAGATATTAATTTACAACATAAAGGAGTGATTAATTACTTTTTTTATTATTAATATTTATTTTTTATGAATTTAAAATCTGTTTTGTGTAGTCTAAAGTATTTTAAAAGGTGAATCTATATTTAACGAATTTTCCATATAACGAACTTTTTTGCGGGATTTAGCGACTTCGTTAAATAGAGGTCCGACTGTATGTTTATCATGCTTAAAATGTATTGCGATTCTATATGAAGATAAAACAATTTAAAAAAAGAACTATTTTCAGTTTTTACGTTCGTCGTCTTTGAGAAGGTTAAAATGATGCTCTTAGAAAATATTTAATTAAATATTTAAATAAAGGAAGTCTTTTGAGATGGTAAAGCACTTTTCACGCGAAAGTAAAAAAATCTCGAGCACTTACGTACACAAATTTCAAAATCTGTGAAGAAATTTTAATTTGTGGAAAGGAAAATCTTTCTGGAAAACAAGTATGATAAAAAAAAATTAGAATGCTGACACTGATATAATCAACAAAGTAACTTGTCATATTATTCTTTCTTTGGACACGAAGTTTTAAATTTTTTCGCTCGGAGGCGCAGAGGTGATGTTTTGCACAGAAGGCAAAATTTGCCATAAAATATTATATGAAACACAGCTGCGGAATGAACGGTATGCGGTATACGGTACAAAAGTACCATTCATACTTAGTGTGAGCTAAGCAAAATATAATGTCCTACCGGAACGAATGATAAAAATTTGAGCTGGTAAGGAAAAATACAGTTCATCTTACACTTTGAGTTATGCAGATCTGCTCTATAGCGAATAGATTGGGAAAAAACAGTTCACTCGGCGATAAAGGCACAGAATTTTCAGCTCTACTCAATTCTTGACGTCGATAATGCGTTTTACGCATAGGAAAAGAAGCGCCGTAGAAAGAAAGTGTGTCATAATCTCCTAATGTGTGATGTTCTTTGACATTTCAGTATTCTCATGTAACAATGTTTCTGGAATAGAAGAACATGGTGGAATATCCGAAGAAAATTAATGAACTAGATTTCTCTAAGTTTTTACTTGTCTTAGAAATGTGTTCTGAGCCTTGTACCAACCAAGATATATGTTGTCAAAATTTCCTGAATTTCATCTCATGTGACAGAAAACAAATACAATATTTAACGGAGAACTGAATTTTATTTCACTTAATAAAAATTTAGAACGATATTTTATGCTGATTTAGAGGTGGTTTAAAATTCATCCTGAAGATTCCTATTACTCGAATAATTCTGTAACACAAATTGTTTCTTTTTTTTAATAAGAGAAATCAAATTTATATTCAAACATTATGTAGTTTTTCGAATGGGTTCAGAGTGAATCCTCAACTGAATTCGAAAACTATGCATCAAAGTAAGTTTCAAAAATTATAAATATAAGAAAAATTTCATATTTTGCAATCAGACGAAATTATTTGAAAACAAAAGGAATATTTCAGACTTGTGTTAATATGAAATGTTCCAGATTTTCAGAATGAATTTAGAATTCACGAATGCATATAATAAGTTTGATATTGAAAAAATAGTTTTCGAAAAAACAGTTATCACTAAAATGGTTTAATATATATATTAAACCATTAAAACTCAAATAACATTTTCGTCATATACATATATAAAACCCTCATTTAAAATTCAATATAATAAACAATATGACCTAATATTATTCACACAATGAAATACAGAAAGCTAATAAGATTAAAAACTATTACTATGAAAAAGCCAATCCAGATATGGAATTCCAACAATCAAATGCCAATCGACCTTAGGAATCGATTGTGTCACATTATTTCGAAATTTATAGGCTCCAAACTTCTGTGAGCTCCAATTGTTGGGAAAAGACAACAAATATAGGAGCAAATCTCCAAAATATTAAGAAAAGAACGAGAAAATTAACTAAATGCTTATTGATTCAAAGTCATAGCAAAAATACCAAAAGCTAAATACGAATTACAGTTCCGCATTTATTGTGAAAATATTTTAACTAAAATATGTTATATAAACTATATTAAATCATCATTAATAAATTAAACCATAAATTTTTATTTTTTTAAAAACGTATATTAACCTATTTTATTTTGATATTTACATTTAAATAATGATGTAATTCTCCATATTATCATTTACAAACTATTTCTAGTAATAGTGGCGCCATCTACCAATATATATATATATATATATATATATATATATATATATATATATATATACATCGAAAATACGCAAAAAAATGTACGACAAATTATTTAGCTTCAAAATTTCTTAGATAAATCCAGCATAATGAAAATAAAATTTCACATTACAAGTGCATATGATACATACAACAGTAAAGATTGAATAAATTTTAAATAATAAAAGAACTATATATGTATCCGATATATATAATAAACAAACATAGTATGAAGATGGTACATTCATTTGTGAATGAAAGATTATATAATAAATATTTCCCTATTTCCTAATAAATAGCTTTCTATGATACACTCATAATAGGATGCTTTTCATAATTGAATCAAAATATCTAAAGACACAATCGACTAGCGATCATTCCTGTGTATTTCACATGATTAGCATGTAGATCCCGCCCGTTCATAAGCCAAGCGGATAACAATCAGCCGATCGAATGCAAAGGTGGTCAAGGACTCCACATGTTACTGAAAGCACAAACAGGCCAAGATATATCAAATACAACAATCAGGGGTCAATTATCAAGTAAACAGGCAATTTAATAATTAAAATTGAATAAGTCCTACGGTTACATAATAAATTGAACCCCTTATCCGTTTCATTTTCTTTGCTATATAATTAGACGATCCCCTTTACTTTTGGAAAGGGGCTGTCGTTTTCATTCATCTAAGAAGGCATAAAATACCTGAAATATTTTTGGATTCTACGTTATTTTTGTGTCAAATTATAGAGCTAATTAATGATTAAATTTTAGTTTTAAGCCTAAAAATGCGATAATTCGATGCACGCACGACGTACTGGCACGGCGGTTAAGGGGTTAACAAAATGGCTGACATAAAAGAAATTAACAAATAAAATAAAATACTGACTACATTTCTCATGATAAAAATTATTTTAAGAAGAACAAAAAATATTATTACGTATAACTGTCCATCCATAAAGAAATCAGCATGAAAATAATAACATACAATATTCGAAAGAATTATTCTGAAGCAAAGAACTTGAAACTTAAAAGCAATGAAATGAAAGAAAATATATTATAGCAAACAAAGTACAAAGATAAGTATAAATAATATTTTCTTAATAAAGATCTAAGTACAAAGATGAGTAAAAAATACGTATAAAAATGCAGTAATTTTATAAAAAATAAATATTATAAAGGTATTAAATCATAGTTTTTAGTTAGATATAAAAGTTGAGTTAGTGTTATTAAGAAAAATCATTGCATGTCTCTCTAGTAAATTATTGCATTTTCTTTTACTCTATGACATGACTTTCAGTGCTATTTTTTTTTTTAATTTTACTCACTTGAATGCGCGAACAATTGTAAAATTAAACAGAATCGATACATTTGAAATGCATCACAATAACATGAATTGGCAGTATTAAATTCATCACTCACTCATAAATGCAGACAACATTGTTTTTTCATCCAAAATACGTTGATTTCAAATTACTAAAATAATGTTCATTAATTTTAATATATGAAAATTTTCATTAATTTATTCTAAAATAATTTTCATTAATTTTTAATTATGAAAATTATTATTAAATTATTTTAAAATAATTTTCATTAATTCATTTTCTAAAATAATTTTCATCAAAATAATATTCTCTCACTAAATTAGATATGAAAATAGCATTTAAAAAGAAATTGATTTCTCATATATTTAGAATAATTTTCATAACATTTTCTATTGAACATTTATTTTGCAAATAATTCAAGACATTTCCTGCTTCTCTTATCAAGATTAGTATCAGTTACATATTTTTTTGTTTTAGTTCAGTCTAGCTTACAAATCTTTCACAATGCAGTCTTTAAATTCAAAAGTATCTTTCTGAGTTCATATATGTCTGATATCTCATAAAAGGATTCATTTCGTCTGCTCAGTGGCGGCTCATCCATTAGAGCTGCAGAGCTTGCAGTACTCCCTGATTTTTTTAAACTTGTATTTTCGTTTTTAATCTTATTCGCTTAATTTTCTACTCTCAGAGTTCCATGATTTACGAAAATGTAAAAAAAATAATAAAAAATTGAAAAGAAGACAAAAAACGATTCAACAAGTAAGAGAGAAGCAGGTCTGAGCTGCAAAGTACTCTGCACCCCCAAAAAATTCGTTCACTGCGCAGAAAATCCGGAGAGAAAAAGCAACCCTTTCTCGCTTTAACGTAGACGGGATATGGGCTGACGATCGGGCAGCTCTGGCTGTTACGGAGACAATTGAACGAGAAAAATATGCTCTTTTTAATTTATTTTTCTTTTTCTCCTCATTCCCACACAAAGTAACAATTTCATTGATTATTTTTGAGTTTGGTTTCGGTTTATGTTGCGTCGACAGAAACTCATCTTGTTGATTGATTACTTGCTTTTTCTTCATAGAAGGCTTGATTTCTTCTGAAGAAGATATTCATTTCTGGCAGAGTGTTATCGAGTGAAGTGGGCGAGGAGGGAAGTATGTATGTGGAGCTTTGTTTTTTTTCCGTCAGCAGAATTGTCACATCAACATTAACTTAACTTTCTGTTAGTAAAACTACTAGTAAATGTCATATATGATGGTTATTTAATTTGATTGAAAAGCAGGAAATTTTATATCTGGTTTTGGAATCAAAAAAATTGGCCTACTGAAAGTTAAAGTAGATTCTAAGAAATGTATTCTCTATATAAATATTGTCTTACAACCCTCATCTTTACTGAACTCACGAGCCGTCACTGCGTCTGCTACATAAATATATTTCTCTTTTCAAACGAAAAAAATATATTCTTTATGGGGAAATTGTTTCAAATAATTTCCCTTCGGAATTCCACTTAACACGGAACCGAAGTATTATAATGCATATAAATATGAAAGTTATACAAGTAAGGTTTTTGAATACCAGACACAAGTATATACAATACATTTTTCTTTACTTAGATCCTAGGAAAAAAATATATTTCTAGCGATAAAAATGTTTATTTAAGATAAAACGGATTTCAATTCATCGAAAGTAAAAATACGAAAAGTGTTTCATGCATATTTAGAAACAATGAAAATTCGAGTAGGTTTTTCCAATCCAAAAGTAGAGGAAACACACAAGCATTCCTTTTAGTTTTAGCGAGACTGGAGATATTTTAAAATATGAAACCACGAACTGAAGTTATCGCTTGGGATTCGTGAGAAAATTCAAATTAGGATTTCGAGATTTATGTCTTCAGTTTTCTTACGCTTTTTTGAAAAAAATTAGGGGGATATACTCTGTATTATTGTTACTGGAATTCCAACATATCATGATACGTGACTTTTATGATTTTAGAAACATGTAAATCAGACCTCATAATTCTGAATCGCTATCAAATGACGAGAAAGACACCTGAGCAGGCACCCCCACTCCGTACTTCTGCACCACACCAGTTGGAGGACATCTGAACCCTTACGCATCATTTAACTTTCATTAAGCGTGCAAATATTGCGGATCTTCAGTAGATTCGGTTTTTGAACCAGGAACCCTCAGGACTCGGAGCCCACAAATACGCATGTATTTGAAATCTCAATGTAGGATTGTGTTTGCTGCAATAGTCTACAGTAAAACAAGTGGTACAGCTTTGTAAAATTATAAAAAATAGCTTTTATTATTACACTATCTCTAGTATTATTAAATTACAGTTGACAATCTCAATTTCACTTGCGGACAAAATTGAAAATCCTCTTAGAGAAAGATTATATTTAAAGTTTAACGGTCTATAATTCTTAAGAATAACAACGTAAAATTATGAAATAGTTGTTCGATGATTTAATCAAGAATATAACGTAATTGCATTTGCGAAGTTTCTTGAATTATAAAGAAAACTATTAATGCATACAATAAATGAAAAATACGTAATAGGACCAAAAAGCAGATAATGAAAATAAACTAGCCATAAAACATAAAAATAATAACATTTATTATATATTTAAACAAACAAATATATTTTTAATCAATTACCAGAATTAAGCAGAATGATATGAAATTTGACAACAATATTTGAATGATTAATAAGGCATATTAAATCAGTACAACCATTTTAATTTATAGATTTTGATCACATCACAATCTGATGTGTTGTTGCAAACTATTTTTCAAAAGCACTTTCGATTTAAATGGTGAATAATATTAACCAATTGCTGAATAAATTTTTGAAAACTCACACTAACATAATATTTAACACTGATAAGTATGCTTTGTCTTCTATCTTCTTTCAGTTTGCTATATTTATATTTATATAAAAACAAATGAAAATGAAAAAATATCTGCATCAACATCCAAAGCAGTCCACGATAACACATACTAAATATTAATTTTGTGATATAAAGAGAAAAATAGATGCAAATTATACTCCTCAAATTTAATATTTCCTGTCAAATTATTAGCAGAACCTGCTTTGCATTTTCCATAGTTATTAATAATATTTTTCCACAATAAATTCCCTCACTTTTTGGCTTTTGTTTCTGATAAACTCATTTATTCGTTCTGACATAAATATCGACTTAGAAGGGAAGCAGAAGAACATAATTTCATATGAGATATTACTAATGAAACTTGTAGTTCTTTTGTTGGTATCATTTAATCGAAAACCTGAATAAGAATAGCTGAATTGGAAATTAACATGAGGCATGGATTTCGAATTTGTTATGTTTTTTTATAAAAGAAAAAAATTGAGTTCGAAGGAAAGGTTTTAATCAGCCAGATGGTTAGATATATTTTCTAAACAATTTTTCCATGCTGTGTTTGTTTTTGCAGCTTAATTTCAAACATGAGATTTATAGTGATCATGGTAAATCTCATGGCCTATATCCTTTTTCTATATAATCTCAATAAGGATAATTTTCCATCCCTTATGTTTGTATTTCTTTTCAAAAAGTATATATTTCTGACTAATATTGTAATTATTATTTGAAATTCTTCAGCATTTTACTTTCCCAAATATTTGTCTACAAAAAAGGATTAACAACTTTCAAATTTTAATCTTTTTAAACACGTGTACTTATAAATGCGCAGCAAACTAATTAAAAATCTACATATTTAGCTAAGTAGTATTGAAAGCTTCTAGCTTCTAGATGCTTTCAAGCATGATCTTAATTGCTGTTCTTCATGTATAACAACTGGAAACTTATTTCTAGATTTAATAAAACAAAAGTATTCTGTTGAAGAAAGTGGAATATTCAATACATCAGTGCAATAAAAATATTTATGAAAGATTTTGAAAAAAATGATATATCAGTACTAATTACTTAAATATAATTAAGAAGATTTCAATTTGTTGTTTTCAGTCTTTTGAGTCAAAAAGAAAAAAAAGTAAGAGGAGAGACATTAATCAAAATCTTAATCTTTCAATTAATTTTTGGTTCACAATCTTAATTTAAGAAATAAAACCTTGTAATTGACTGCCGAACTTCAAATCGTGGTAAATATTTCTTTTCGTAATACACATAATTACTAACTTAAAATAAAATAAATAACCTTCATTTATCTTCTTTTCATACATTCTAAGCCTGCAGTAACTTAACGAAAGATATTTGTGCGTGTTTTTAAAAGCTTACTCTCTCTCTTATTATTACAAATTAATGCGATTAAAAGTGGCGTATAATGTAAGAAAATAACGAAATCATCAATTTTTTATTTTAAATATTTTTTTATTTAAAAATGAATGGAAACAATGTGAACATAGAAACAAAAATATATAAAATGACCAAAGAATCAAATGGTTGACGTGAAAATAAAATAAATGAAATTGCCAATATTTCAACTGTAATATTTACATTTGCAATATAATGCTGTATAGACAGTATTGAAGTAAGTAAAAAACAATTCAAATTTAGATATAAAACTCAAGAAGCTAGTTTCATAGTCATTTCATTGCAACGATCGTTCGTACCTCTGAAATAGAAATAGCAGATTCGCATAGTCCTATTAACATCTCGAATTAGAAACGATGACTAACAGTTCGACGAAAGATGCTGGAAAAATAGATAAACTCGTGCTTTCGCAGCGCCCTCTAGTGAAAAGATATAAAATGAAATTCTTCTCTCGCGCGCCTGGTGGGAAGTTAAACCCACAAACAGTATCAATGAATCAGAAACAATATCTTCTAGTAACTTGTAAAGAAAAAATCTATGAAGAAACTTTGCGATGCCTTCGACAGAATGCTCGATTTAATGGATCTCTTGAGTTATTTTCCATACGATATATAACGTTTAAGCATGTGGAGGTGGTGCGAATTTCGAAAGCCAATTTTGGTGATTGAAAGATGAGAACAAGAAGATTTTATCAATTTCATATATGTCAAAATATTTTGCACAAGAAGGGTTTAATTCCATCTTCTACTATCGCAATTGCACATTATCATATCAAAATAAGTCCACATTTTTACTTACTAGTTCGTGAAACAGAAATATATTTCTTGATAAAAAAAACATATAAACGTCCCTTTTTCATGAAATAAAGAGAACATTTAAAAAATATTTTCTAATAAGCTCACATTTCTCTAAATTTGATAAAATTGTTAAAATTACTACTGAGAATTTTTCTTGGAATCTCTAGTTGCCATAAAATATTCTGCTGATGACGGCGCTTTATTATTCATTCCAACGACTAAAAGAAAAAAATTGAACCAATTTTTTTCATTTCAGCCCTCTGTAAATGAAAAGATATTACTTCTGGAATGATTAACTTTTGTAATTGAAAGGCCATGTAAATACGATTTCCATTTAATGTCCTTAAGGACAGAAAAGCAGCATTTCCATCATGAGTGTTAGGGCATAATTTTTATTTCTAGTTCTATATGAGTCCCAAAGAACAATATTAGAAAATTTTTATTGATTGTAAAGACAAATAAAGTTTTCAAACAAATCTCCTATCTCTCACAGGGGGAAATTCTACTCAAAATGAAGAAGAAAATTGTTTGCCATATTTCAACAAAAATTAATCTATTCTTCTAGTATAAATAATGGAATAGATTATTTCTGGTTCCGTTTTTATTCATTGGAATTGGGTGCTTTTAATTGTTGGTAGCTTTCTTTTATTCCGAAAGACCCTAAAGTC